>QRFJ01001647.1:0-22813 GCA_006176705.1 Cocos nucifera
CCAGTCAACTGGATTTCTTAGAGAACTCTCATTGGAATCCTAAAGGGAGATGGAGTCCTTGTCCACAAGGACTCCAGCGCCTCTTACTTGGCTCACGCCACCCTTGGCGTGCCGCCCATCTCCTTGCCAGGTTCTGGCAGGGGGACAAGCCCCCACCAGCTCTCCAATAGGTGCATGACATGTGGTCAAAAGTCAAAGGATGAATGGTCAACATTTGACCAGTCAAAAGTAGAGTTCTGACCAAAGTCAAAGACCAAGAAATGGCAGGTGACCAAAATTGGCAGGTAATGTCTTACAAATAAACAACCTATTCTGACTTGGACAACCTCTAGTCAGACCATAAGAAGACTTCTGTTTGAGCACAAACTCCTTTGGCTCAGACAGGACGACTTATTTATGATAGCAAAAGAAGAACGTTAGGTTCAATCGAGTGCTAGCACGATTTTTCCTTGAACCTAATTGAATCTCATTCAGATCAATTGAACTATATTAGTTCAATTGATGATCACAGATTCAAACCTTGTTTGTGTGACCCAGTTAGGTTCAGTTCTGTATGGTAATGGGATATGTCATGATCTCTATCATCGACATCATCGAAAACTCCTTTCGATGGATCAGAACTCTTCTGATTCGAACAGCTAGAATGATCGATCATCTAAATCATTCTAATTGCTCCCAAAATCCACCAGTGACACCTAGCAGTATATGGTGGCAACCCATCAGAGCTGAATGCGAACCTCTTGGTGCAGCTACCTGTGTGATTCAGTTCTTCTATCTTGAGCCCCGATCAGATTAGGGTTAAGGTGAACTCGTCAAACCCTAATCTCTGTCATATGATGTAATCATTCGATTCGAGTCCAATGTGAAAATCTAAATAGAAACTCTTTCTATTATTTCACTCTGCCATGGCCATGGGCTTCAGGACTTGATTCTCATGATCATCATAGGGCTACTCCTCTACCACCGAGGTAGATAGATCCCATCTTGATGCAATCCAGTTCCTACAATGAACATGTCACAGCCAACATACACCTCAGGGTTCCATATGGCTAGGAGACCGAGTAATGGTGTAGTCAAACTATAACACCCTCAAGGTGAACTGCCGATGCATCTCAGGTCAAAGAACCAGACACACTACTGCAGCATCGAGTCAGTCATTGACGAGAAGGTAGACTCCCTAATGACTACTCGAGGTGGTCACGCTCAGTGCCCTCGTTCTCTAACGAGTACCTGTACTCTCGCTCCGGTGTCTCCACACCGTAGACTCAAGACTCATCTACTAAAGAGAAGCGATCGTACACCAACCTTCCGGATCAATCACCATCCTCGTGATGATCCTATGGTCGGGAGCTTTTATGAGTTAATAATGATTATTCATGTCTAAAATTTTCAACTCTTGAAAATATGAATTATCATTACCATTAACTCAAAGGATGTATCACAGACACTAAATACACATGTGTGATAGAAAATAACCCATTTATTAATTATAGTCAAAATTACAATTTTGCCCCTAGAAGTGTATTACAAGTGTCAGCCAATTCTGGCTTCTAGGGCACATATATCTAACAATATTATCATACAAAACTAAATCTAACTGAATCACACAAACAAGAATTTGGATTTGGATATCATCAATTGGACTAATCCAGTTTAGTTGATTTGAATAAGATTTAATTAGGTTCAAGAAAATCGTGCTAGCACACGATTGAGCCTAACGTTCTCCTTCTACTATCAATAAAAGTTATCTCGACTGAGCCAAATGTGTTCATGCTCACTCAGGTACCTTTACTTGGTCTGACTGAAGCTTGTCTAAGTCAGAAAAGGGTTGTCTTAATTTATGAGATAAATTTGAGACAACACCTATCATTTTTTGCCACCTGCTAATTCTTGTCTTTTGACTTTGGTCAAACATTGACCTTTGATGCTTAGACATCTGCCCATATGTCATGCACCCATAGGAGAGCAGATAGGGGCTTGTCCCCTTGCTAGAAATTGGAAAGAAGGGGATGCACGCCTAGGGAGGCGTGCATTCATGGATAGGGACGTTTGGAGTCCCATATAGATGGGACTCTAGGTTGCTTCTTAGAATCAACTTAAGTAGACTCAGCTTTGACTAGTTTTGGGATCACCTAAGGATGATTTGAAGGGGCCCTCATCTGACCGGATTAGGTGATGTCATCCTACCAATCAGATTTAGATCTGATTGTATGAAGCAACATGATTAGCCGGGATGATGTGGCACTGCATGGTGCAGCAGGATCTATACAAACCCTCTCTCCGCCAAGCTTTACAGAAGTTCTCTCTTAGCCCATGCCCCAAGGCTGCCCTTCTCCCTCCTCCATGCCATCTTTAGGTCCTCTCTCTCTCCTCTCCATGCCCAAGGAGATTTGGGTTCCATTTTGGTGCGATCCAAGTAAGAGAAAGGTGATGAGAAAGGAAGAAGGCAGCACTGTTGTAAGAGGCAATTCCAGATCTTCAAAAGAAGTTTTGAAGATCCTCTAAATCATACCCAGATTTAATATTTAGAGAGATGATAAAGAAGAAGAAGATCTCTAGATCCAGCCCGGATGGATACCGATAGAGGCCAGGCGCTTGCGTGGTTAGATCCAAAACTTCAGGTAATCAATAGGATCATCATAAGATAATCTGATTACCCAACAAAAGGTACAAAATTAAATCTAATTTAATTTTTTTTTATTTTATTTTATTAGATCTATAAAATTAAATTTGAAATGTCTTAGGTCTAATCTAAACTTAAATATTTTTTTTTTGAAATATTTCTCTTATTTCAATCAGATCTGAACGAACCTAACCCGAAAAATCAGAATTTTCTCTTCAACTGGTATCAAAGCCAGGTTCTAATAAATTATTTAGATCTAATTTTATTTTAATTTTGATCTAATAATTAGGTGCTTTTAGATGTTACATGAGATGTAATTAGATCTGAAATCAAAAAAGTTAAAATTAAATAATTTAGATCTAAGTTTTATAAGATGCATGACTAGTTGTAAAATAGAACTATTCTATACATAGTCTTGCATGTTCATAATTTAATTTAATTAAGTTATAATTTTAGATATATTTATTTATTATTTTTTGATGTTATAAATATTATAATAAGATCTAAAAATAGTAAATAAAATTATTTAATTTTTAGATCATATGAGATATGATGAGTGCATGTTTAGACTAGTTATAGAATAGTTCTACATAATTATCTAGATTAGAATTTATTTTGATGTGATCAATTTAAATTTAATTTTTTAAATAAATTATGAGATAATTTAGATCTGAAAATATGCATGATATGATATATTAGATGTATGCAAAATATATATAAAGTTAGATCAATTTTTATATATGAGATATATGATGTAGATCTAACTAATTTTGTAGATTTATATTTTTTATTAAGGCGTTCCCCTTGGCCGTCCAATCATAAGAATAAAGTAGGGTTTAGATGCCTTCTCCTTCCATTCGATGGGGTGTTCTTATGATGTATAGGGGTGTTGTGCGTTCGTCCTTAATCAGAAATCAAGAACTTATTTTCTGCAAAACCCTAGATCCTGAAATCCTTAGAATTTTATTTACATATTTTGTTTATGAACCCTAAGCTTAATTAAGAATTAAGATTATGAAATATTTATTAGGTCTAAAATTGAGAATTTTAGATCTAAGACATATTCATAAAATTGGGTTCGGGCTTGGGTAGCTCAATTAGGTCTAAGCGGTTGATCAAACCGAATCAAGAGTTGGTTAGATGGGATCAACAGTGCTTAAATTGACCAGCCTAATAGGATTAAGTCTGGGTCAAGATCGAGTCACGTGAGTGATCGATCAAGCTAAGACCTAATTAGGCTCAGAGGTTAGAGTCTGGATTGTAGGCTAACCCAATTGATTCTGGCTCAACAATTTGGTGTCTAAGGTAAGTTTGGCAGATACGACCGACTGATTTTTAATTGGAAGCTACTCGACTCTGAATGCGTTCTTGTACGAGTTAATGGCATATTCCCTTCCACTGGTCTCACTTACCTGGCCATATCTGTTGACTCAGTTCTGATCTGAGGTGGTCAATAATCCGAGCTAACCCATGCCACTAGGTTAGTCATAATGGTTTTGACTATGTCAAGTCTAGTTTAATGAGACCTAAATCAAATCTCCCTAAGAAAAGATTAAGTCTAAGGTCTTCCACCATTGTAGATGTGCGGGCCCTTTTCGGGGTTGATTATTCTCGGCTGGTTACAGTGGTTCAGTTGCACCGAAAAGATGCAACTATATCTATTAGGCATTGGATGCTACAGGCTGGAGGATGGATTGGGCTCAATATTCTAAATATGATGAGAGACTCAATTCGGAATTCAATCTGTGCAAATGATGAGTCTCACTTAACTAAGGAGTGGATCAATATTTTGGGCATGGTGAGATTCATGAATTAGAGACCAAGTTTGGGTGCACCATGATTAGAGAATCATTGAACAAGAGTTGTTCACTCATTGGCTAACCCATCACCAATAACTGTTAGGTGAGGTGATGAGTCAGTTGGTGAGACCACACCACCCACTAGAAATCATTAATCATGGAGATTTTCGCATCTCTACAGAGGGAGTATAGGGATCCGAGAAAATAGTAGAAGCTAATTTGTTTAAAAATAAAACTCCTATACAAATTGATCAAGTCTTAATTACAATATTTAACTAGAAACTTTGACTCTCTATAGGAAAATATCTGCATCCAACCCATTAGTACGTATCTTGGACACCCATAGACTGATCGAACCCAATTATAAAGATTGGCTCAGGAAACTTTAAAATTATTTTGGATTCTGAGAAGTTAAGTCATGTATTGGACCAGGACCCTCCCACCTTATCAGCTCATCCATTCGCTGAACAGAGAGCATCTCTTGAAAAATGGACGAACGAAGCTAACAAGGCTAGATATTATATATTGGGCTCGATGTCTGATGAGCTTCAGTGCCAACATGAAGATATCAGGATTGCCTGCCAAATGTTGACTCACCTACAAGAGATATTTGTTGAACAGCATCGCGCAGCCAAGTATCAAATCACTAAACGACTTTTCAAGGCTAAAATGTGTGATGGGCAGTCAGTCTAAGATCATTATCTGATGATGATCAAGGATTTGGAAGAGCTTGAGAAGCTCAGGGTGAAGTTGGATCTGAATCTGTAGAATGATATAATTCTGCAATCCTTGACTGATGCATGTGGATAGTTCATCATGAACTACCATATGCATAAACTTCAAAATTCTCTGGCCGAACTTATGAATATGCTGGTCACTGCTGAGCTTTTCATGAAAGGTTCTAAAGGTTCAATGCTTACTATGGAATGGACTTCTTTCAAGAGAAAGTCTTTTGGAAAGAAAAAAAAGTCTGTGAAAAGGCAGAAGGTAGAAGGAGGAAAGAAGAAAAAGATAAAGCTGAAGAAGAAAGCCACTGACAAAGGAAAGTATTTCCATTGCAACAATGACAGCAACTGGAAGTAAAACTGCCCTACTTACCTGGCCACCCTAAAAAATAAGGAGGCAGGTCCTTCTAAAAAAGTTCTTATGATTTTTTCTGCATCTAGTTGGGTGCTTGACTCTGGTTCTAGTGCTCATTTGTGCACTTCTATGTAGGGTCTTAAGGATAGCAGGAGGCTGAGGGATGGTGAGATGATCCTGCACGTTGAAAATGGAGCAAGAGTTGCTGCCATGGCCGTGGAAACATACCTCCTTCGACTACCATCTGGTTTAGACTTAGTATTAAAAGACTGTTATTATGTGCCTGCTGCAAGCAGAAATTTGACTTTTGTTTCATGCGTAGCACTAGAAGGCTATGTAATTAGTTTTCTTAAGGACCATTTTAATGTTCTTTATGAAAAAAATAAAATTGCAAGTGGTTTCCTTATTAACGATCTTTATCAGTTACATATTGATGTATCTATTTTTAATATCGAGCAAAATGTGAATACCATAAAATGATCTAGGGATAGTCCAAATGATAGGTATCTATGGCACCTAAGACTAGGTCATATAGCAGAAGATAGGGTTAACAAATTGAAGAAAATCAGGCTATTGAATCCATTGACTTTGGAGTCATATCCAATTTATGAATTTTATCTTCATGGCAAAATGACTAAACTTTCTTTTGTAGGACATGGGGAAAGGGCCACGGATCTTCTTGCCCTAGTACATACTAATATGTGCGGCTCATTTAATGTGCCGGCTAGAGGCAACTTTGTCTACTTCATAACCTTTACCAATGATTTATCTAGGTATAGATATGTGTATCTTATGAGACTCAAGTCTGAAGCTTTTAAAAAGTTTAAGAAATTCAGATATGAAGTAGAAAAATAAATCAAAAAATCTATTAAGATTCTTCGATCAGATCAAGGAAGTGAATACCTTAGTCAGGAATTCCTGGACTATCTCAAGAAAAATGGCATAGTCTCTCAATGGACTCAATCTGAAACATCTCAACTCAATGGAGTTTCAAAACTGAGGAACTAGACCCTATTAGATATGGTCCAATCTATGATGAGCTTCACAGACCTTCCTGATTTTCTTTGGGAACACTATTTGTTAATGGCAATATATTTACTGAATAGGGTTTCTTCTAAAACCATTTCTACCACACCGTATGAGATATGACATGGTAAGAAACCAAATCTAAGTCATTTCAAAATTTGGGGTTGTCCAGCTCATGTCAAAAGACAACAAGCGGATAAGTTAGACTTTCGATCCTTTAGAGCTCGATTTATAGGATATCCTAAAGAGTCATTAGGATATTATTTCTATATTCCAGAAGATCATAATATGATTGTGAGTCAACATGCTATCTTTCTTGAAAAATAGTTTATTCAAGATAGCGACATTGGAAAGCAGATCAAGCTTGATGAGAAAGTCTCACAGGAGCGAGCTAGGGACCAAATGGAACCAAATTAGGTTGAGTCAATACAATCACTACCTCCTCCACCTCATAGATCAAAAAGAGTTTTTCGTCCTCCTGAGAGGTACTTAGGTACCATTTCAGAGAAAATAGAAGAAATGTTCCTTGTAGGTAATGGGGTTCATGGTGATGATCCCAAAATCTATAACGAGACGATATCGGATATTGACTCTAAGAAATGGTTAGAGGCAATGAAGTCAGAAATTGACTCGATGCACTCAAACCAAGTCTGGATCTTGATAGATCCACCAGAAGGTATAGTACCTATTAGATGTAAATGGATCTATAATAGAAAGATTGATGCAGATGAAAATGTGGAGACATTCAAAGCTAGATTAGTGGCAAAAGATTATAGCCTGTGTTAAGGTATTGACTATCAGGATACTTTTTTGCTAGTAGCTATGCTAAAATTCATCCACACATTGCTTGCTGTTGCAGCCTATTTCGATTATGAAATATGGCAAATGAATGTAAAAACGATATTCTTAAATGGATATCTTAAGAAAGATATCGATATGGAACAGCCGCTAGGTTTCACATCCAGTGATACTGATCATAAGGTATGCAAGCTGCAAAGATCCATATATAGACTTAAGCAAGCATCTCAGAGCTGGAATACTCATTTCAATGATGTGATCAAATTATTTGGTTTCATCAAGAATGAGGAGGAACCATGTATCTTCAAAAAGGTCAGTGGGAGCATGGTTGTCTTCCTCGTATTGTACGTGGATGATATCCTCCTTATTGGAAATGATATTCTCATGTTGACCACAGTTAAAATATGGTTCTGTAAAAAATTCTCCATGAAAGACCTAGGAGAAACATCCTTTATTCTAGGAATTAAGGTCTATAGAGATAGACCGAATATGATGCTAAGACTTTCACAGAAGATGTACATAGAGGAAGTGCTAAAGAAATTTAGCATGGAAAACTCTAAGAGGGGTTTGGTATCCTTCAGACATGGTATTCATCTTTCCAAGAAGATGTGCCCTAGCACACCTAAGGAAATAGAATGCATGAGCAAGATCCCTTATGCTTCAGTAATAGGGAGCCTCATGTATGTCATGTTATGTACACGACCTGATATAGCCCATGCTGTGAGTGTCATGAGTAGATATCAGTCAAATTTAGGTGAAGAACACTGGACTTCTATGAAATGTATCCTTAAGTACTTGAGAAGAACTAAGGATATGTTGTTGGTCTTTGGTAATGGAGAACTCCAAATCTAGGGATATACAGACTTAGATTTTTTGTCTGATGTAGATGATCGAAAGTCAACATCTGAAAGTCTGTTTGTGTGTAATGGTGGAGCTATCAGATGGAAAAATTACAAGTGGACTGTGATAGCAGATTTCACCATGGAAGCAGAATATATTGTTGTGTCAGAAGCTATGAAGAAGGCATTCTGGTACAAGAAGTTTGCCGCAAAGATCGAAGTGATGCCATCAGATGCCATTCCACTATACTATGGCAATAATGGCACCATAGCCCTTGCTAAGGAGCTGAGGTCTCACCAAAAATCCAAGCACATCGAGCGGCGATACCACCTCATCCGTAATTATCTCGAGAAGGATTACGTCGAGGTCAAGAGAGTCGACTCCGCAGACAATGCGACAAACCCACTTACAAATTTGTTGGACTAGCAGAAGATCGAAGCCCATCTTGAGAAGATGGGACTTAGATTTGTAGCCAATTGGCTTTAGATCAAGTGGGAGTTTGTTAGACATATGTGCCCTAGATGCCAGAATTGGTTGACACTTATAATACACTTCTAGGGACAAAATTATAATTTTGAGTATAAATAATAAAATGATTATTTTCTATTATAATTATGTATTTAGTGTCTGTGATACATTCCTTAAGTTAATGATAATGATAATTCTTATTTTCAAGAGTTGAAAATTTAAGATAAGAATTTTCATTATTAACTCATAAAATGCTTTCGACCGTAGGATCATCATGAGGATGGTGATTGATCTAGAAGATTGGTGTATAATCACTTTTTTATAGTAGATGGGTGTTGAATCTATGGTGTAGAGACACTGGAGCGAGAGTATATGTACTCGTTAGAGAACAAGGGCACTGAGCATGACCACCTCGAGCGGTCATAAGAAAGTCTACCTTCTCGTCGATGATTGGCTTGAAGCTGCAGTGGTGTGCCTAGTTCTTTGATCTAAGGTGCATCGGTAGTTCACCTTGAGGGTGTTATAGTTTGACTACACCATGACTCGGTCTCCTAGCCATTCGAAATCCTGAGGTGTATGTTGGCTATAGCATGTTCATTGTAGGAATTAGATTGTACCAAGAAAGAATCTATCTACCTCGGTGGATGAGGAGCAGCCCTATGATGATCATGAGAATCAAGTCCTTAAGTCCATGGCCATGGCAGAGTGAAATAATTGAAAGAGTTTTTATTAAGATTTTCACATCGGACTTGAATTGAATGATTAAATCATATGACGGAAATAAGGGTTTGATGAGTTCACCTTAACCCTAATCTGATCGGAGCTTAAGATAGAGGAACTTAATCATACCGGTAGCTGCACCGAGAGGTTCATTTTCAGTTATGATGGATTGCCACCATATATTGCTAGGTGTCACTAGTGGATTTTGGGAGGAATTAGAATGATTTGGATGATCAATCATTCTAGTTGTATGAATTAGAATAAGCTCTGATCCATCGAAAGGTATTTCGATAATGTCGATGATAGAGATTATGACATATCCCATTACCATATAGAACTAAACCTAATTTGATCACACAAACAAGGGTTTGGATCTTGATATCATCAATTGGACTAAATCAGTTCAATTGATTTGAATAAGATTCAATTAGGTTCAAGAAAATCGTGCTAGCACACGATTGAGCCTAACGTTCTCCTTCTACTATCATTAAAAGTTATCTTGACTGAGCCAAATATATTTATGCTCACTCAGATACCTTTACTTGGTCTGACTGGAGCTTGTTCGAGTTAGAAAAGGATTGTCTTAATTTATAAGATACATTTGAGACAACACCTGCCATTTTTCGTTATCTGTTAATTCTTGTCTTTTGATTTTGGTTAAACGTTGATCTTTGACACTTAGACATCTGCCCATGTGTCATGCATCCATAGAAGAGTAGATAGGACCTTGTCCCCTTGCTAGAAATTGGAAAGGAGGGGGCGCATGCCTTGGGAGGCGTGCGTCCATGGATAGGGACGCCTGGAGTCCCATATAGATGGGATTCTAGGTTGCTTCTTGGAATCAACTTAGATAGGCACCTAAGACTCAGCTTTGACCAGTCTTGGCGCCACATAAGGATGATTTGAGGGGGCTCTCATTTGATTGGATCAGGTGATGTCATCCTACCAATTAGATTTAGATCTGATTGCATGAAGCAATATGATTGGCCGGGATGATGTGGCACTGCATGGCATAGCAGGGTCTATATAAACCCTATCTGTGCCAAGCTTTATAGAAGTTATCCCTTAGCCCATGCCCTAAGGCTGCCCCTCTCCCTCCTCCACACCATCTTCAGGTCCTCTTTCTCCTCTCCATGCCCAAAGAGATTTAGGCTTTATTTTGGTGCGATCTAGGCAAGAGAAAGGTGACAAGAAAGGAAGAAGGCTGCACTACTGCAAGAGATGATTCTAGATCTTCAAAAGGAGTTTCGAAGATCCTCCAAATCATATCCAGATCTGATATTTAGAGAGGTGACAAAGAAGGAGAAAATCTCTAGATCCAGTCCAAGTGGATACTGGTAGAGGTCAGGCACTTGTGTGGTTAGTCCAGAACTTCAAGCAATCAGCAGGATCATCATAGGATAATCTGATTATCCAACAAAAGGTATAAAATTAAATCAAATTTAATTTTTTTTATTTTATTTTATTAGATCTATAAAATCAAATTTAAAATATCTCAGATCTAATCTAGATTTAAAAGAGAAATTTTTAAAATATTTCTCTTGATCCAATCAGATCTGAACGAACCTGATCTAAAAAATTTGGATTTCTCCTTCAGGATCGACCCGTACTTGCTAGTGCTACTTTGCACATCGTGCGCTTGCTGTTGATTTTTAGACACATCAAATTTTTGGCACCGTTATTGGAAAATTAATGTGTTTTAAATTATGTTCTAAATTCTTGTTCTTCATGCTTTTAGTTAAATTTTTGTCTGACCTTTTTATTTTTTATTTTTTTATCTTGCTTTGTAGAAAATTGGTGAGTGCTGAAAATCAGGTATATAATCTAACCTTTTTCTTTTTTTTTAGCTTACTAATTTAATCTTAGTTCAGTATTAATTTCTTTTTTAATTAAAACTTATTTGTTCTTATGGGTTGTACATAAGCATATCTAAACTACTTTAAGGGCACAAACCTAAACAAGATAAGGTGGGAATCTTATCATCCTTAGCCCATAAATAAGTTTTCTCATTTGCATTCACCCTAATCTTAAATAAAATTAATTAGACGTCAACCCTAGGGACATCCAAGCTCATTAGGACAAGGCATCCGAAAGAGTTGGACCGAGTCAGGATTGGCTAGTTGACTGGTGTCTAGAAAAGGGATTCAAAGATACGAGCCCAAAGAAAGGTGGTTCTTTAATTGATTCTGTTTGCTTATCTGGCCAATCTAATTAGTGTCTAAGAAAAGCAATGGGGGAACTCCCATCAATCTTACCCTTAGTTGGCTAGTTGGCTAGTTAGTTTCTGACTTGGAGGGCTCCAAGACAGTCTTGGCAGTTAGGAGCTGTCTAGAATTAAGGTAACCTAGGATAGATAATTGCTTGATAAGTATTTAAAAAAAATTCAAAAAAAAATCTTAACTAATTTATCTTCCACTTCTCTCTTCTTTAAAAAAATCAACAAAAAAATAATAAAATAATAAAATAATAAAATAATAAAATAGAAAATAAAGTGAAATCTCCACTTTTCTTGTGGAGAAGAATTTTAGATCGACTAGTTAGAATTGACTCGATTCCTATGTCAAGCCTTAAAGTTTCTAAAATGGAAGAAACCAATCAGCCCAAACTCTTAAGGATTTGTGTTACCCAGTTGGGTCTATCCAGCCTTCTTGCATAAGGTTGCCCCAACCTATTGCAAATAATTTTGAAATTAAACCCTAAATGATTAATATGCTTCCAAAGTTCACCAGAATAAAGGATGCATATATATTCATTAGGGAATTTGAAGAGGTTTGTGCAACCATGAGGCTACAATAACTTTCTGAGGAAGAGATCAAGTTGAGACTAATTAATTTTCTCTTAAGGATAATGCCAAAAAGTGGCTATACAGCCAGCCAAATCAATCTATCACAATTTTGGGGGGCTTTGTAAGAATCTTTCTTAAAAAATATTTTCTCCATCACAAGACAACTAGAATTAGAAATGAGATAAATTAATTTTACCAACTAGCTGGCGAGTCATTCTGAAAGTATTTCGACTGTTTTAAGAACCTCTTGACCCAATGCCTACACCATGAAATAGAAACCTGAAGGCTATGCCAAATAGTTTATGAGGGACTAGATTCAAATTTTAGAACCATGCTAGTGTCAATGTGCTAAGGTCAATTTATCTATAAAGAAGCCAATGATGCCTGGCAATTTCTAGAAGACCTAGTCAAGAAGAGTTTACAATGAGAAACAACTAGAAAACCAGAAAAATCAATACCTTCAAGAGGTGGAATGTACCAAGTTCAAACCTCCCTAGCCGTAGAGGCTAAAATTGCAATCCTAACACGTAGGTTAGAGGCCGTGGAACTATAGAGAATAGCCAGTGTGAACTATGGTATGCTGATATTGTCAACTATTTAGCCATTAGTTCGGTGGACACAGATATGAGTTGTTCATCAAAAAAAATTTCATTAATAAGTGGTTCACTAGATGGTACGACCATGATTCGGGATAAGTGATCAGCTACTGCATTTTCTGTTCCTTTCTTATCCTTGATTTCTAGGTCAAATTCTTGAAGGAGCAAGATCCATCAAATTAAGCATGCCTAGGCTTCTTTCTTTGCTAAGAGATGTCTAATAACTGAGTGATCAGTATACACAATGGTGTGGGATCCAACCAAATAGGATTTAAATTTTTCAAGGGCAAAGATAATAGCTAGAAACTCCTTTTCAGTGGTAGTATAATTAAGCTGTACATCATTTAAGATTTTAATAGCATAGTAAATAACTCTAGGTAGCTTATCAATTCTTTGACCTAGAACTGTGCCTACAGCATGATCAGATGCATCGCACATGAGTTTGGGTGAATAATGAGAACTGAGACAAGTGTCTTTTTAAGAAACTCAAAAGATTCTAGACACTTAGGAGTAATCTCGAATTTTATTTTCTTTGCTAACAAGTTGGTCAACGAGTGAGCCACTTTGATAAAATTGGCTATGAATCTTCTATAGAATCCAGCATGTTCAAAAAATGAATGAATTTTCTTAACAGATTTGGATGGTGAAAGACTTACAATTAGGTCTACTTTGGCCTTATCTACTTCAATTTCTTTTTATGAAACTACATGGCTAAGAACTCTGCCCTCTTTAACCATGAATTGGCATTTCTTCCAATAAGAATTAAGTGCTTTTTCTTACATCTTTGCAAGGCATGTCTCAAATGATCTAAACACTCGGAGAAGGTAGGGCGAAAGACAAAAAGTCATCCATGAAAATTTTGAGAAATTGTTCAACCATATTAGAAAAAATACTGATCATACATCTTTGGAAGATTACTGGTGCATTGCATAACCCAAAGGGTATGCACCTATAGGCAAAGATTCCAAATGGATAAGTGAATGTAGTCTTTTCTTGGTCTTCAGGGGCTATGAAAATCTGGTTATAGCTGGAGTATCCATCAAGAAAATAGTAGAACTCTTATCTGGCTAAGTTTTCTAATATTTGATCAATAAACAGCAAAGAAAAATGATATTTTCTTATTGTTGCGTTTAATTTTCTATAATCTATACAGACCCTCCATCCCATTTGGGTCCTAGTTGGGATAAGTTCATTTTTCTCATTCTAGACCACTGCTATCCCAAACTTTTTGGGTACCACTTGAATCGGACATATCCAAGAACTATCTGAGATGGGACAAATTATTCCATTATCAAGCAACTTCAAAATATCTTTCTTGACTACATCTATCATAGCTGGATTGAGTCTTCTCTGAGCATCTCTAGTTGGTTTAGCCCCTTCTTCAAGGTGTATCCTATGTTGAACTATGGAAGGGCTTATTCCCTTAATGTCATCCATGGTCCAAACTATTGCTTTTTGATTCTTTCTCAGGACTACTAATAACTCCTCCTCTTGTTCATGATTTAGGTTTGATGTAATAATTACAGGCAAGGTTTCTATTGAACCTAAATAAGCATACTTAAGGTGCTTGGGGAAGGATTTTAGTTCTAATTTGGGTGCCTCTTCTATTGATGGCTCGGATGACATTTTCATGAATGGTTCAGTAGGAGGCTCCCATGTTTGGTTAATCCTGTGGTCAATAGATGTTTCATTGATGCCTTCATGTTCGTGGTTTAGCCAAATACTTGACTCCAGATTGACTTCTTCATCACTAATGTTTTCATGTTCATAGTCAATAGGTGAATGTAGTCTTTACTCGAGGATGAGTAAAGTTCAAGTTGGGGGGTGATGAATATATTAAAAATAATATAAAAAGTATGAAAAACTATATTATTTTATCTTTTTTATTTATATTTGATACTTTTTATGATTTTTTTTGGAATAATTAATTATAAAGCCTTACTCACAAACCAACTAAAAATGGCCCTCCAACACATGTAGATGAAGCTCGAGCCCAAATTTAGGCTTGTTCCGTGCACGACATGTAGAGAAGAAACCTAATGGATAAAAAAAATAAAAGAAAGAAAGAAAGGAATGCATATATATATATATATATATATATATATATATATAAAAAGAAGGGCTTGGGATCGAATCTGTTGCTGGTTGTTTGCTTTTATGAGCATTTAATGGGCATGTGAACTGAGGGGCGCAATGGATTTTTGGAGCTGAGCTTCCGCAAGAACGTAAATGCACGCAGGAATAGGGGCTGAATCAAATGCAATACGCGAGTGCAAGGCAGCATGAAGCGGAAAGAGGAATCAGCGCTGGTCAAAGCGGAAAGATGGCCACGCGCGAGAGAATATTCGGTATTAAAAAAAAGGGAAAAAATATTTTTTTTTAAGAATTTTTTAGAGAGAATAAATTTAGATTATTTGGTAACTCTTCGACTTACCTTATCTTCCATCCTCTTCATCTTATCCATCCAATCTCAGCCATTCATTCTTTCAGGATGCATCTTCTTATTAGTCTCACATCTAAAAATCAGAAAATCTTTTTTCTCCTGACACCTATAAATAAAGCCCAATACCTCTATCTTGAATATATCTTTCCACACCATAACTCTTATAGGGGATCATGTAACAGGCATGAATATCTACCCACAAAATTTTTATCCACATTTTTTTCACTTTCTTCCATCTTTCCAACATACAAGAAGAAGAGTTATTCCAAAAGAGATTGGCTAGGAGAGATTTTTATGTTTTTATTTTCTTCTTTCAACTCCAAGTCCTGTTAATAGCTTAGGAGTTAAAAGTCTTTTTTTTGTGTTAAGAAGTTTTATCAGCAATAAAAAAAATTAATTTTTTTCATTAATTTAATTTTTATTTACAGCAAATAGGATAGTTTAAATTTTTGCAATTTAATTCTTGTAATTTTTAATTTCAGCACAAGGTTAGTTTATTTTTCTTGCTAAGCATTAAAATAATTTATTTTTGTAAATATTTAATTTCTATAATTTAAATTTCATCAAATAGTATAGAATTTAATTTTAATTAATTTTAAAAACTTTGATTTAAATCATATCTAGCTAAGCAAATCCTCTGAGGTTTGCGATGAAGCTAAACCATGATTAGAAGCTCTTCTTAGGAGTTCTCCTTGATTTTTATCTTTTTAGTTATTCTTCCTTCAAGCTTCTTACCATAAGACTTGATGGACTATCATTGGATTTCAATTCCTTTATAGTTCATGCTTGACTTGGTGCAAGACTGGGAATAGGCAGAAGGCCTAAATCTTTTTAAATTCTTTTTCTTCTTCCTCATAAAAAACTTTGATGGATTATTGTTGGATCAGAGCCCCTTCATAGTGTTAGATATATGTGCTCTAGAAGCCAGAATTGGCTGACACTTATTGTATACTTCTAAGGGCAAAATTATAATTTTGACTATAAATAATAAAATAAATTTTTTTTTTATCACAATGTGTATTTAGTGTTTGTGATACATCCCTTGAGTTAATGATAATGATAATTCTTATTTTCAAGAGTTGAAAATTTAAGACATGAATTTTAGTTATTAACTCATAAAATACTCCTGACCATAGAATCATCATGAAGATGGTGATTGATCTGGAAGGTTGGTGTACAATCGCTTCTTTATAGTAGATGAGTCTTGAGTCTACGGTGTAAAGACACTGGAGCGAAAGTATAGGTACTCGTTAGAGAATGAGGGCACTGAGCGTGACTGCCTCGAGCAGTCATAAGGAAGTCTACCTTCTCATCGATGACTAGCTCGAAGCTGCAGTGGTATGTCTGATTCTTTGACCTGAGGTGCATCGCTAGTTCACCTTGAGGGTGTTATAGTTTGACTACACCATGACTCGGCCTCCTAGCCATTCAGAATTCTGAGGTGTATGTTGATTATAGCATGTTCGTTGTAGAAATTGGATTGCACCAAGAGGAAATCTATCTACCTTGATAGATGAGGAGCAGCCCTATGATGATCATGAGAATCAAGTCCATAAGCCCATGGCCATGGCAGAGTGAAATAATAGAAAGAGTTTTATTAAGATTTTTACATCGGACTTGAATCAAATGATTAAATCATATAAATCATATGACAAAAATTAGGGTTTGACGAGTTCATCTTAACCCTTAATCATGATCAGGGCTCAAGATAGAAGAACTTAATCACACATATAACTGCACCAAGAGGTTTGCTTTCAGTTTTGATGGGTTGCCATCATATATTGCTAGGTATCATTGGTGGATTTTTGGGAGCAATTAGAATGATTTGGATAATCGACCATTCTAGTTGTCTGAATCAAAAAAGTTTTGATCCATCGGAAGGTATTTCGATGATGTCGATGATAGATATCACAATATATCCCATTACCATACAGAACTGAACCTAACTGAGTCACACAAACAAGGGTTTGGATCTGGATATCATCAACTGGACTAATGTAGTTCAATTGATTTGAGTTAGATTTAATTAGGTTCAAGAAAATCATGCTAGCATACGATTGAGCCTAATATTCTCCTTCAATAATCATCAAATGTTGTCTCGACTGAGCCAAATGTGTTTGGGCTCACTCAAATATCTTTACTTGATTTGACTGGAGCTTGTCCAGGTCAGAAAAGGGTTGTCTTAATTTATGAGATAAATTTGAAATAATACCTACCATTTTTCATCGCATGCTAATTCTTGTCTTTTGACTTTGGTCAAATGTTGACCTTTGACACTTAGACATCTGCCCATGTGTCATATGAAGGAAAATCCTGATTTTTCAGACCAGGTTCTATCGATCTGATGGATCAAGAGGAATAATTTACAAAAACTTATTTAGGTAACTTCATGGATTGTACATTGTCCGGAATCGATCTGAGATTTGAATTCTCGTTTCAGAAGGTAATTTATTTGGTCTGGTGAATTATATAATTCTAAATAATTAAATAGAAAGAATAGCTGGCGCATAAATTTAAAAATCAGAAGTAATTTATTCTTGATGGGGTGAGGGTATCCTTTTGATATCTTCTGCAGTTATTAATTGGAATACGTACTCCATATAATTTAGCAGAAGGGAAGGCTTTGGTATTTCTAAGCCAAGTGCATAAGTGCTTATAAGGGACCGATCGCCGACCAAGCTGGATCTGAAGATTCCTTCTTTCCTATACTCACAATTCTCCAAAGACATCGAATCTATAGATGACATCTAATTTGGTAAGTATCGTTCAAATTAGCCTTTCGTAAGATTCAACAGTTGGTCCCTTTCTGCTGCAGCTCGCAGCCACTACTTCTAGCTTTCTTGTCTGTCGCTTTCTACTTGCGATACCAGAGATCACTAACCTCCAATTGGGTGTGGAGGGAGTAGGAAGGATGATCGCGTCTTGGATTGGAGGAGGAGAGAATGAGTGAAGAGCTGTGAGTGGCATGGAGAATTGTAAATTTTTTTTTAATGCGAGATTTCTTATTTATTGGATCTATGCCATGTTCACAAAGAGCACACATAAACTTCCATCATAGGAAAAGTTGCGAAAAACCTGAGAACGATAGCCATAATTCTTACAAAGTGTTCCATATGGAACTACTTAGAAGCACGATATTTCACATTGTATCCAAAATAATCCTATGTGGTTTAAATGCACAAAGCACATCAAGAGTGTTTTGAAATGCAAAATGTACTGTTGTTAAATGTAAGAAGGACAGTCATTTGTAGATTAATTAGAACACTTTCCACTTCTTGTAAAAATGGCTTTTAAGTGGCTGAATAGTATAGCCAACAAACTAATCGTGATTTTGATATGCTATTAGCATCGAGGACTACTTTCCAATACATGTTTTTCTTTTCCTGATAATTCATGATCCTTTGGATTTTTCTTTCCAGATTTTACTATCTGAAATTGGATCAAGATTTGTTACTCTTCCTGAGGAACGACTTTTGGCTGTGGTTAATGCATTGCTGCATCGTTGCTACAAATATCCAACAGCCACCACAGGGGAAGTTCCCCCATCTTTAAAGAAGGAGCTATCTGGTGTTTGCAAAGCTTGCTTTTCAGCAGATGCTGTAAACAAGCATGTTGATTTTGTAAGAGAATATAAACAGGACTTCGAGCGTGATCTTGACCCAGAGAGCACAGCAACTTTTCCTGCCACACTCTCTGAACTGACAGAACGGTTGAAGCACTGGAAAAATGTTCTCCAGAGCAATGTTGAAGATAGATTTCCTGCTGTCCTAAAACTTGAAGAAGAGAGTAAAGTATTGCGTGATTTTCATGTTGTTGATGTGGAAATTCCAGGGCAGTATTTTACCGACCAGGTTGGTTTGAAATTGCTACAATCAGCACTAATATTCAGATTTTTCTTGTGGTTTTTGCTCTTAGTTGGAAACTTGAAATGTGAAAATTATCTGTGCTTAAAAAGCGCATTTATTCAAGTTGCAATTTGTTTCTCCAGGAAGTAGCACCTGATCATACAATAAAGTTGGACAGAGTTGGATCTGATATTCCAATTGTGCGGAGGCATGGCAGCAGTTTCCGGCGCCTGACTCTCATAGGCTCTGATGGTTCCCAACGCCATTTCATTGTGCAGACATCATTGACTCCAAACGCTAGGAGTGATGAACGAATGCTTCAACTCTTTCGCGTACTAAACAAAATGTTCGATAAGCACAAGGAATCAAGGAGGCGTCATCTATCCATCCATACTCCAATAATAATACCTGTTTGGTCACAGGTCTCTTCATGTTTACTATCACAGTGAACATTCCATCTATTTTTTTCCCGTGTATTCTCTGTTTTTTTTCTTCTTGGATTATGTTCTAAAAGTGCCTGTTCTTTTTCAGGTGCGAATGGTGGAGGATGACTTGATGTATAGCACATTTCTTGAGGTCTATGAGATCAATTGTGCACGGCACAATCGAGAAGCAGATATACCCATTACCCTATTCAAGGAACGACTCAATCAAGCCATCTCAGGACAGGTCTCGCCTGAAGCAGTACTGGAACTGCGTTTGCAGGCGTACAATGAAATAACAAAAAGCATTGTTAATGACAACATTTTCTCCCAGTACATGTACAAGACTCTCCCAAGTGGGAATCATCTTTGGACTTTCAAGAAACAATTTGCTATCCAGCTTGCACTTTCTTGTTTTATGTCATACATACTGCAGATTGGGGGCAGGTCTCCAAATAAGATTCTATTTGCTAAGAACACTGGGAAGATATTCCAAAATGATTTTCATCCAGGTAACAGTTTTTTTTTTTTTTTTAAAAGAAAAAAAAATGGTGCAAATGGTCGGTACTTGTACACCTTGGTCCAAAGGCTTATTGCTATATTTTTTTTCATGCAGCTTATGATGCTAATGGAATGATTGAGTTTAATGAACCAGTTCCCTTTAGGTTGACTCGGAACATGCAAGCTTTCTTCTCCCATTTTGGTGTGGAAGGTCTTATTGTATCTGCCATGTGTGTGCTGCTGCACAGTCTATAATTTCACCAAAGGTAAGATCTTGTTCTGCTTATAATTGTTGATGGATGGTAATGAAAATTGTAAACTAATGCTATCTGGATCATTAAGTAAAGGAGTGTCATAATACAGAAATTATAGGTCTCTCTCTCTCTCTCTCTCTCTCTAACTTGGTAGCTGCATATAACTTTGCTGTAACTAGAGATCCCTTGGAAGTCAATAGTGTTATCCATATGTGGAACCATCATGTTGGTCCAGTTAGTAAATGATAAGCAGAAATTTTACTAAAATACTAACTAACGCTGCCTGCTTTTTCCCCAAAAATGCTTTTGACAATTAGTTTTCCTACCAGCTCGTTTATTTCTAGCATCTCAGATCTAGCGATTTCGAACTAGGACAATCCAAAATTCTATGGGCACCTTAAGTTCTCTTTTCCATGAAAATGAAATCACTCAAGGTTAAATCGCTTAAAGGAGAAGAATAAAAACAAACAAAAGCTAAAATTCATAGTTAATTGGTAAGTTGGATTACATATTAGTCATTTTCCTTATCAAACATGTTGATTGGTTAATGGTTGTTTGTCTACCGAATTTTTGCGCTGCCACAATACACGTTAAGTGCATATATGTCGATTTCCAGCAAAGCGAGCACATATGGCATCATTTAGCCATGTTCTTCCGCGATGAGCTGCTATCTTGGTCATGGAGAAGGCCGCTAGGAAATCATTCAGCACCGCTGGTTGGTGGGATCAATCCTATGGACTTCCAGCAGAAGGTGACTACTAATGTCGATCATGTTATAGGCCGTATGAGGGGAATATCACCACAGTGTGTCTCAGAAGAGGTAAGAACTTTGTTTTATTACATTCAAGAATATTCATAATTGCACCATAGGAACCGGTTAGCTAAAACTGGTGCCTTGTGAAATGATCATGTATATAAGATTTCTAACTTGTACTGAGTTCTGGAAAGTTGCTAAGTAGTAGAAGTTGAATGTTGATGGACCTAGTCTCTCAATACCTGCTTGTAGATTTTTTTTTTTTTTTTTTTTTTTTTTCTAGATGAAATTTTAAGACCTTGATTGTGATTCTGGGAATGATCCATTGAATTATATGGATCAGCATCGACTAATAGATGAGTCAGCATGGTCTTCAGCAATTGAGCTGTATCTTTGCAAAGTTCTTATGGATCATCACATTATATGATTCCTTTTTGCTAATTAATTATAAAATTCTTCAGATCCACAGGTGTTTCCTGGTTTTATTGAGCCCATAAAAATCTTATTTTGTGGTCAAGTTTGGGTGAATGAAGCAGCTTGTGAATATGCTTCCTTCATCGGCTACTTTTTCCTTCCATGTTCAGCATCATCTGACACGATTCTTTTTTTTTGTTTTTTCAGGAGGACACCACTGAACTCCCACAGTCGGTTCAACGAGGTGTGACTGATCTGGTCGAAGCAGCCTTAGCCCCCAGGAGCTTGTGCATGATGGACCCTACATGGCACCCCTGGTTCTGACGGTACGTAGTTCTGAAAATAAATTCTCTCTCAGCTATATGCAGGTGTGGGGAAGGAGAGCGCATCATTTCCCTGTAAATTATTGTACATAATGATCGCACGATGAGCCTGATGAGTAATATTATCCAGGTTCACTTGACCCATGGTTCTGCTGCTATGCATTGCCATGTTGTCAGTTACATTGTAATGTAAGTACACATCATCATATTGCTGATATATAAAAATATTTTTAAAGAATCAAGTCAGTTGTTTGGCTGTCGGAGTCTGATGCAAGTAGCACGTTTGGGATGCCTTCATGTCCATGAACCTCTAAAGCTAATGGAGCATCACGTATGATGAATTTACAAAATCCAACCAAACATGGAGGATATGTTGGCTTACTGTCATTGCACCGTTCATCCGGTGGCTTCAAATCTTGAACATTATGGAAACCTAGAAAGTATGCAGATCTATCCCTTATCTTTTATTGTAAACCGGGTACCCATATAGAACGAGTGTTAGGTACAACCAATCTATATAGAAATAGAGCTGTCGTCACTAATGAACCATTTAACATTAGCGAGTACGATGGAAGGTATGCCCACCCCCCCCCGCCGATCGCCGTACTCATCGGTTGCTCCCAAGTGCCGTTCGCCATACGTCGTTGAGCCGGAGCACACCATAATGATTCCGGTTTTTTTTGGGGATGACGCCGCCTGCTCCCTGTCGAGCAATCAAAGCTTGAGCTTGGTGAACATGGTCCAGGATTCCCCATAAGAAATCCCGCTGTAGCTGTTAAAGTAGATTTTAATCA
Source organism: Cocos nucifera (assembly GCA_006176705.1). Lineage (NCBI taxonomy): Eukaryota > Viridiplantae > Streptophyta > Magnoliopsida > Arecales > Arecaceae > Cocos > Cocos nucifera. The sequence continues at coordinate 22,486 of QRFJ01001647.1, forward strand.
GCCGGCAGTGCCAGCTATCCATAATGTACGTCATTTTTAGCCTTAAGAGTATTTACCGTAATTTATAAGTTTAAATTTTTAATTTCTTTTTACTTAATTAATGTAAGTTTGAATTTTGTTTACTAAAATAATGCAAAAATGGAAAATATTTGGAATGGTAATTTTTAGTTTAAAAATATCATTTTGAATGATATTTTTTTTTTTGTGAGTCAAACATCCACATGGAACCAATCAAAGTGAATTATATATATATATATATATATATATATCATTGCAAATGATGCTTTTAAAAGTATTATTTTAAATAATATATTTTTTTTAGCTGGCC
>QRFJ01001647.1:22838-202838 GCA_006176705.1 Cocos nucifera
TTGTTTTTTTTTGTATGCAAAATAGTTTATGAGGGACTAGATTCAAATTTAGAACCATGCTAGTGTCAATGTGCTAAGGTCAATTTATCTATAAAGAAGCCAATGATGCCTGGCAATTTCTAGAAGACCTAGCTCAAGAAGAGTTTTACAATGAGAAACAACTAAGAAAACCAGGAAAAATCAATACCTTCAAGAGGTGGAATGTACCAGTTCAAACCTCCCTAGCCGTAGAGGCTAAAAATTGCAATCCTAACACGTAGGTTAGAGGCCGTGGAACTATAGAGAATAGCCAGTGTGAACTATGGTATGCTGTATTGTCAACTATTTAGCATTAGTTCGGTGGACACAGATATGAGTTGTTCATCAAAAAAAATTTCATTAATAAGTGGTTCACAGATGTACGACCATGATTCGGGATAAGTGATCAGCTACTGCTTTTTTCTGTTCCTTTCTTATCCTGATTTCTAGGTCAAATTCTTGAAGGGGCAAGATCCATCAAATTAAGCATGCCTAGGCTTCTTTCTTGCTAAGAGATGTCTTAATACTGAGTGATCAGTATAGACAAATGGTGTGGGATCCAACCAAATAGGATTTAAATTTTTCAAGGGCAAAGATAATAGCTAGAAACTCCTTTTCAGTGGTAGTATAATTATAAGCTGTAACATCATTTAAGATTTTAATAGCATAGTAAATAACTCTAGGTAGCTTATCAATTCTTTGACCTAGACTGTGCTACAGCATGATCAGATGCATCGCACATGAGTTTGGGTGAATAAGAGAACTGAGACAAGTTGTCTTTTTAAGATACTAAAGATTCTAGACACTTAGGAGTAATCTCGAATTTTATTTTCTTTGCTAACAAGTTGGGTCAACGAGTGAGCCACTTTGATAAAATTGGGCTATGAATCTTCTATAGAATCCAAGCATGTTCAAAAATGAATGAATGTTTCTTAACAGATTTAGGATGGTGAAGACTTACATTAGGTCTACTTTGGCTTATCTACTTCAATTTCTTTTATGAAACTACATGGCTAAGAACTCTGCCCTCTTTAACCATGAATTGGCATTTCTTCCAATAAGAATTAAGTGCTTTTTCTTACATCTTTGCAAGCATTGTCTCAAATGATCTAAACATCGGAGAAGGTAGGGCGAAAGACAAAAAGTCATCCATGAAAATTTTTGAGAAATTGTTCAACCATATTAGAAAAAATACTGATCATACATCTTTGGAGATTACTGGTGCATTGCATACCCAAAGGGTATGCACCTATAGGCAAAGATTCCAATGGATAAGTGAATGTAGTCTTTTCTTGTTTCAGGGGCTATGAAAATCTGTTATAGCTGGAAGTATCCATCAAGAAAATAGTAGAACTCTTATCTGGCTAAGTTTTCTAATTATTGATCAATAAAACAGCAAAAGAAAAATGATATTTTCTTATTGTTGCCGTTTAATTTTCTATAATCTAATACAGACCCTCCATCCCATTTGGGCCTAGTTGGGATAAGTTCATTTTTCTCATCAGACCACTGCTATCCCAAACTTTTTGGGTACCACTTGAATCGGACATATCCAAGAACTATCTGAGATGGGACAAAATTATTCCATTATCAAAGCAACTTCAAAATATCTTTTGACACATCTTTCATAGCTGGATTGAGTCCTTTCTGAGCATCTTAGTTGGTTTAGCCCCTTCTTCAAGGTGTATCCTATGTTGAACTATGGAAGGGCTTATTCCCTTAATGTCATCCATGGTCCAAACTATTGCTTTTTGATTCTTTCTCAGGACTACTGAATAACTCCCCTCTTGTTCATGTTTAGGTTTGATGTAATAATTACAGGCAAGGTTTCTATTGAACCTAAATAAGCATACTTAAGGTGCGGTTGGGGAAGGATTTTAGTTCTAATTTGGGTGCTCTTCTATTGATGGCTCGGATGACATTTTCACTGAATTGGTTCAGTAGGAGGCTCCATGTTTGGTTAATTCCTGTGGTCAATAGATGGTTCATTGATGCCTTCATGTTCGTGGTTTAGCCAAATACTTGACTCCAGATTGAATTCTTTATCACTAATGTTTTTAATTTCATAGTCAATAGGTGAATGTAGTCTTTACTCGAGGATGAGTAAAGTTTCAAGTTGGGGGTGATGATATATTAAAATAATATAAAAGTATGAAAAACTATATTATTTTATCTTTTTTATTATATTTGATACTTTTTATGATTTTTTTTGGAATAATTAATTATAAACGCCTTACTCACAAACCAACTAAAATGGCCTCCAACACATGTAGATGAAACTCGAGCCCAAATTTAGGACTTGTTCCGTTCACGCATGTAAAGAAAGAAACCTGAATGGATAAAAAAAATAAAAAGAAAAAAGAAAGGAATGCATATATATATATATATTATATAATATATATATAAAAAAGAAGGGCTTGGGATCGAATCTTGCTGGTTGTTTGCTTTTATGAGCATTTAATGGGCATGTGAACTGAGGGCGCAATGGATTTTGGAGCTGAGCTTCCGCAAGAACGTAAATGCACGCAGGAATAGGGGCTGAATCAAATGCAATACGCGAGTGCAAGGCAGCATGAAGCGGAAAGAGGAATCAGCGCTGGTCAAAGCGGAAAGATGGCACGCGCGAGAGAATATTCGGTATTAAAAAAAAAGGGAAAAAAATATTTTTTTTAAGAATTTTTAGAAGAATAAATTTAGATTATTTGGTAACTCTTCGACTTACCTTATCTTCCATCCTCTTCATCTTATCCATCCAATCTCACGCCATTCATTCTTTCAGGATGCATCTTCTTATTAGTCTCACATCTAAAAATCAGAAAATCTTTTTTCTCCTGACACCTATAAATAAGCGCCAATACCTCTATCTTGAATATATCTTTCCACACCATAACTCTTATAGGGATCATGTAAACAGGCATGAATATCTACCCACAAAATTTTTATCCACATTTTTTTCACTTTCTTCCATTCTTTTCCAACATACAAGAAGAAGAGTTATTCCAAAAGAGATTGGCTAGGAGAGATTTTTATGTTTTATTTTCTTCTTTCAACTCCAAGTCCTGTTAATAGCTTAGGAGTTAAAAGTCTTTTTTTTGTGTTAAGAAGTTTTATCAGCAATAAAAAAAATTAATTTTTTTCATTAATTTAATTTTTATTTAACAGCAAATAGGATATTTTAATTTTGCAATTTAATTCTTGTAATTTTAATTTGCGCACAAGGTTAGTTTATTTTCTTGCTAAGCATTAAAATAATTTATTTTTGTAAAATATTTAATTTCTATAATTTAAATTTCATCAAATAGTATAGGAATTTAATTTTAATTAATTTTAAAAACTTTGATTTAAATCATATCTAGCTAAGCAAATCCTCTGAGGTTTGCGGATCAAGCTAAACCATGATTAGAAGCTCTTCTTAGGAGTTCTCCTTGATTTTTATCTTTTTAGTTATTCTTCCTTCAAGCTTCTTACCATAAGACTTGATGGACTATCATTGGATTTCAATTCCTTTATAGTTCATGCTTGACTTGGTGCAAGACTGGGAATAGGCAGAAGGCCTAAATCTTTTTAAATTCTTTTTCTTCTTCCTCATAAAAAACTTTGATGGATTATTGTTGGATCAGAGCCCCTTCATAGTGTTAGATATATGTGCTCTAGAAGCCAGAATTGGCTGACACTTATTGTATACTTCTAAGGGCAAAATTATAATTTTGACTATAAATAATAAAATAAATTTTTTTTTTATCACAATGTGTATTTAGTGTTTGTGATACATCCCTTGAGTTAATGATAATGATAATTCTTATTTTCAAGAGTTGAAAATTTAAGACATGAATTTTAGTTATTAACTCATAAAATACTCCTGACCATAGAATCATCATGAAGGATGGTGATTGATCTGGAAGGTTGGTGTACAATCGCTTCTTTATAGTAGATGAGTCTTGAGTCTACGGTGTAAAGACACTGGAGCGAAAGTATAGGTACTCGTTAGAGAATGAGGGCACTGAGCGTGACTGCCTCGAGCAGTCATAAGGAAGTCTACCTTCTCATCGATGACTAGCTCGAAGCTGCAGTGGTATGTCTGATTCTTTGACCTGAGGTGCATCGCTAGTTCACCTTGAGGGTGTTATAGTTTGACTACACCATGACTCGGCCTCCTAGCCATTCAGAATTCTGAGGTGTATGTTGATTATAGCATGTTCGTTGTAGAAATTGGATTGCACCAAGAGGAAATCTATCTACCTTGATAGATGAGGAGCAGCCCTATGATGATCATGAGAATCAAGTCCATAAGCCCATGGCCATGGCAGAGTGAAATAATAGAAAGAGTTTTTATTAAGATTTTTACATCGGACTTGAATGAAATGATTAAATCATATGACAAAAATTAGGGTTTGACGAGTTCATCTTAACCTTAATCATATCAGGGCTCAAGATAGAAGAACTTAATCACACATATAACTGCACCAAGAGGTTTGCTTTCAGTTTTGATGGGTTGCCATCATATATTGCTAGGTATCATTGGTGGATTTTTGGAGCAATTAGAATGATTTGGATAATCGACCATTCTAGTTGTCTGAATCAAAAAAGTTTTGATCCATCGGAAGGTATTTCGATGATGTCGATGATAGATATCACAATATATCCCATTACCATACAGAACTGAACCTAACTGAGTCACACAAACAAGGGTTTGGATCTGGATATCATCAACTGGACTAATGTAGTTCAATTGATTTGAGTTAGATTTAATTAGGTTCAAGAAAATCATGCTAGCATACGATTGAGCCTAATATTCTCCTTCAATAATCATCAAATGTTGTCTCGACTGAGCCAAATGTGTTTGGGCTCACTCAAATATCTTTACTTGATTTGACTGGAGCTTGTCCAGGTCAGAAAAGGGTTGTCTTAATTTATGAGATAAATTTGAAATAATACCTACCATTTTTCATCGCATGCTAATTCTTGTCTTTTGACTTTGGTCAAATGTTGACCTTTGACACTTAGACATCTGCCCATGTGTCATATGAAGGAAAATCCTGATTTTTCAGACCAGGTTCATTCAGATCTGATCGGATCAAGAGATATATATTTCAAAAACTTTTTTCTTTGATCCGAATCAGATCTAGGATGTTTCAGATCTGATTTTTATTATTCTAATAATTAAAATAAAATATAGATAAATTAAATCAGATTTAATTTATCTTGATGTAGGGTAATCCTATTACTCGTTGATGATCCTATAAGCAACGGAAGGCTTTGGATCTAGCCATGCAAGTGCCTGGCCTCTATCGGTATCCACTCAAGCTGGATCTGAAGATCCTCTTCTTCTCTATCACATCTCCAAAAATCAGATCTGAATCTGATCTGGAGGATCTTCAAAACTACTTTCGAAGATCAGCAGTTGTCCTTTGCAGCAGCGCAGCCTTCTAGCTTTCTGTCGCCTTTCTCTTGATCTAGATTGCACCAACCAAGATCCAAAACTACTTTTGGGTGTGGAGAGGAGAGGGAGAAGATGGTCTTGGCATGGAGGAGGAGGGGAGAGAGGCAGCCTTGGGGCATGGAGAATTTGCATTTTTTTTTTTTTAGTTGGGCGCAGGGTCTTATTTATAGACTATGCTGTGATCCAACTCCTCTTCTTCCCAACCAATCACAACTCCTTTGTGAAATCAGATCTAAATCTGATTGGTGGGAATAGAGTCCCTTGGATTCCTCCTTAGATGGTGCCTAAGACCAGTCAAAGTTGGTTCTTAGGAGAACTCTAATCAGGAATCCAAAAAGGAGATGGAGTCCCTATCCAACAAGGGACTCCTGGGCGCCTCCAAGCTTGGGCACACGCCAAGGGTGGCGTGCGCCCTCCTCCTTGCCAGGTTCTGGCAGGGGGACAAGGCCCCCACCAGCTCTCCAATAGGTGCATGACATGTGGACAAAAGTCAAAGTGTCAATGGTCAACATTTGACCAGTCAAAGGTAGACTTTTGACCAAAGTCAAAGAACGAGAGAAATGGCAGGTGACCAAAAATGGCAGGTAATGTCTTACAAAATAAGACAACCTTTTCTGACTTGGACAGGCCTCCAGTCAGACCATAGTGAAGGCCTCTGATTGAGCACAAACTCCTTTGGCTCAGTCAGGACAACTATTTATGATAGTAAAAGAAGAACGTTAGGTTCAATCGAGTGCTAGCACGATTTTCTTGAACCTAATTGAATCTCATTCAGATCAATTGAACTAGGATCAGTTCAATTGATGATCACCAGATTCAAACCCTTGTTTGTGTGATCCCAGTTAGGTTCAGTTCTGTATGGTAATGGGATATGTCATGATCTCTATCATCGACATCATCGAAACTCCTTTCGATGGATCAGAACTCTTCTGATTCGAACAGCTAGAATGATCGATCATCTAAATCATTCTAATTGCTCCCAAAATCCACCAGTGACACCTAGCAGTATATGGTGGCAACCCATCAGAGCTGAATGCGAACCTCTTGGTGCAGCTACCTGTGTGATTAAGTTCTTCTATCTTGAGCCCCGATCAGATTAGGGTTAAGGTGAACTCGTCAAACCCTAGTTTCTGTCATATGATGTAATCATTCGATTCAAGTCCGATGTGAAAATCTAAATAGAAACTCTTTCTATTATTTCACTCTGCCATGGCCATGGGCTTCTGGACTTGATTCTCATGATCATCATAGGGCTGCTCCTCTACCACCGAGGTAGATAGATTCCATCTTGATGCAATCCAGTTCCTACAATGAACATGCTATAGCCAACATACACCTCAGGGTTCCATATGGCTAGGAGATCCGAGTAATGGTGTAGTCAAACTATAACACCCTCAAGGTGAACTGCCGATGCACCTCAGGTCAAAGAACCAGACACACTACTGCAGCATCGAGTCAGTCATTGACGAGAAGGTAGACTTCCCTAATGACTACTCGAGGTGGTCACGCTCAGTGCCCTCGTTCTCTAACGAGTACCTGTACTCTCGCTCCGGTGTCTCCACACCGTAGACTCAAGACTCATCTACTAAAGAGAAGCGATTGTACACCAACCTTTCGGATCAATCACCATCCTCGTGATGATCCTATGGTCGGGAGCATTTTATGAGTTAATAATGATTATTCATGTCTTAAATTTTCAACTCTTGAAAATATGAATTATCATTACCATTAACTCAAAGGATGTATCACAGACACTAAATACACATATGTGATAGAAAATAACCCATTTTATTGATTTAGTCAAAATTATAATTTTGCCCCTAGAAGTGTATTACAAGTGTCAGCCAATTCTGGCTTCTAGGGCACATATATCTAACAATCTCCCACTTGTCCTAAAGCCAATTGGCTACAAGTCTAAGTCCCATCTTCTCAAGGTGGGCTTCGATCTTCTGCTGGCCCAACGGCTTTGTAAGTGGGTCTGCCACATTATCTGTGGAGTTGACTCTCTTGACCTCGACGTAACCCTTCTCGAGGTAATCGCGGATGAGGTGGTATCGCCGCTCAATGTGCTTGGATTTTTGGTGAGACCTCGGCTCCTTAGCAAGGGCTATGGCGCCATTGTTGTCGCAGTATAGAGGAATGGCATCTGATGGCATTACTCCAATTTCTGCAGCAAACTTCTTATACCAGAATGCTTCCTTCGCAGCCTCTGATGCAGCGATATATTCTGCTTCCATGGTGGAATCTGCTATCATGGTTTGCTTGGAACTCTTCCAGCTGACAGCACCACCATTGCACACAAACAGACTCCCAGATGTCGACTTTCGATCATCTACATATCGGACATGAAATCCGAGTCTGTGTATCCCTGGACTTGGAGTTCTCCATTACCAAAGACCAACATCATATCCTTAGTTCTTCTCAAGTACTTAAGGATACATTTCACAGAAGTCCAGTGTTCTTCACCTGGATTTGACTGATATCTGCTTGTGACACTCACAGCATGGGCTATATCAGGTCGTGTACATAGCATGGCATACATGAGGCTCCCTATTGCAGAAGCATAAGGGATCTTGCTCATGCATTCTATTTCCTCAGGTGTGCTAGGGCACATCTTCTTGGAAAGATGAATACCATGTCTGAAGGGTATTAATCCCCTCTTAGAGTTTTCCATACTAAACCTCTTTAGTACTTTCCTCTATGTACATCTTCTGTGAAAGTCCTAGCATCCTATTCGGTCTATCCCTATAGACCTTAATTCCTAGAATAAAGGATGCTTCACCTAGGTCTTTCATGGAGAATTCCTTGGACAACCATATTTTGACTGTCGTCAACATGGGAATATCATTCCCAATAAGGAGGATGTCATCCACGTACAATACGAGGAAGACAACAGCGCTCCCACTGACCTTTTTGAAGAACACACGGTTCCTCTTCATTTTTGATGAAACCAAACTTTTTGATCACATCATTGAAACGAGTGTTCCAGCTCCGAGATGCTTGCTTAAGTCCATATATGGACCTTTGCAGCTTGCAAACCTTGTGATCAGTATCACTGGATGTGAAACCTAGCGGCTGTTCCATATAGATATCTTCCTCAAGATATCCATTTAAGAATGCCATTTTCACGTCCATTTGCCATATTTCATAATCGAAATAGGCTGCAATGGCAAGCAATGTGCGGATGGATTTTAGCATAGCCACTGGGAAAAGGTATCCTGATAGTCAATGCCTTCGCATTGACTATAACCTTTTGCCACTAGTCTAGCCTTGAATGTCTCCACATTCCCATCTGCACCAATCTTTCTCTTGAAGATCCATTTACACCCAATAGGTACTATACCTTCTGGTGGATCTACCAAGGTCCAGACTTGGTTTGAGTGCATCGAGTCAATTTCTGACTGCATTGCCTCTAGCCATTTCTCGGAGTCGATATCTGATATCGCCTCATTGTAGGTTTTGGGATCATCACCATGAGCACCATTACCTACGAGGAACATTTTCTCTACTTCCTCTGAAATAATACCTAAGTATCTTTCAGGGGGATGGAAAACTCTTTCCGATCTACGAGGTGGAGGAGGTAGTGTTCTTATTGGCTCAACCTGATTTGGTTCCAATTGGTCCTTAGCTCGTTGTACTTGTGAGACTTTCTCATCAAGCTTAATCTGCTTTCCAATGCCGCTATCTTGAATAAACTATTTTTCAAGAAAGATGGCATGTCGACTCACAATCACATTGTGGTCTTCTGGAATGTAGAAATAGTATCCTAATGACTCTTTAGGATATCCTATGAATCGAGCTCTGAAAGGACCTAAACTCTAACTTGTCCGCTTGTTGTCTTTTGACATGAGCCGGACAACCCCAAATTCTGAGATGACTCAGACTTGGTTTCTTACCATGCCATATCTCATACGGTGTGGTAGGAACGGTCTTAGAGGGAACCCTATTCAGTAGATAAATTGAAGTTAACAATGAGTGTCCCCAAAGAAAATCAGGGAGGTCTGTGAAGCTCATCATGGATCGGAACCATATCCAATAGAGTCCGATTTCTCCATTCTGAAACTCCCGTTGAGTTGAGGTGTTCCTGGTGGAGTCCATTGAGAGACTATGCCATTTTCTTTGAGATAGTCTAGGAATTCTCGGCTAAGGTATTCACCTCCTCGATCTGATCGAAGAACCTTAATGGGTTTTTCAGTTTATTTTTCTACTTCATGTCTGAATTCTTTGAACTTTTCAAAAGCTTCAGACTTGTGTCTCATAAGATACACATACCCATACCTAGATAGATCATCGGTAAAGGTAATGAAGTAGACAAAATTGCCTCTAGCCGGCACATCAAATGGGCCGCACACATCAGTATGTACTAGGGCAAGGAGATCTGTGGCCCTTTCCCCATGTCCTAACAAAAGGGAGTTTAGTCATTTTGCCTTGAAGACAAGATTCACAAGTTGGATATGACTCGAAAGTCAATGGACTCAATAGCCCATTTTTCTCCAATTTGTTGATCCTATCTTCTGCTATATGACCTAATCTCAGGTGCCATAGATATCTATCATTTGGACTATCCCTAGGTCATTTGGCATTCACGTTTTGCTCGATAGTTAGAACAGATACATCAATATGTAGCTGATAAAGACCGTTAATAAGAAAACCATTTGCAATTTTATTTCTTTCATAAAGAATGTTACAATGGTCCTTAAAGAAGGTAATCACATAGCCTTCTAGTGCTAAGCATGAAACAGAAATCAAATTCCTGCTAGCTGCAGGCACATAATAACAGTCTTTCAAAACTAAGTCTAAACCAGATGGTAATCGAAGAGGGTATGTTCCCACGGCTACTGCAGCAACTCTTGCTCCATTACCGATGCGTAGGATCATGTCTCCATCCCTCAGCCTCCTGCTATCCTCAAGACCCTGCATGGAAGTGCACAGATGAGCACTAGAACCAGAGTCAAGCACCCAACTGGATGCAGAAGAAACCATAAGGTTAGACTCAATAACGAGCATACCTCCAGAAGGACCTTCCTTCTTGTTCTTCAGGGTGGCCAGGTAAGTAGGGCAGTTCTGCTTCCAATGGCCATCGCTGTTGCAATGGAAAATACTTTCCTTTGACAGCGGCCTTCTTCTTCAGCTCTGCCTTCTTCTTCTTTCCTCCTTCCACCTTCTACTTTTTCGCAGACTTCTTTTTCTTTCCATAAGACTTTCTTTTGGAAGAAGTCCATTCCATAGCAAGAACTGAGCCTTTAGAACCTTTCATAGAAAGCTCAGCGGTGAACCAGCATATTCATTAATTCGGCCAAGGAATTTTGAAGTTTATGCATGTGGTAATTCATGATGAATTGCCCATATGCATCAGTCAAGGATTGCAGAATAATATCATTCTGCAGATCCAAGTCTAACTTCACACCGAGCTTCTCAAGCTCTTCCATGTCCTTGATCATCATCAGACAGTGATCTTGGACTGACTGCCCATCATGCATCTTAGCCTTAAAAAGTCATTTCGTGACTTGATACTTGGCTGCGCGACTCTGTTCACCAAACATCTCTTGCAGGTGAGCCAACATTTGGCGAGCAGTCCCGATATCTTCATGTTGGCGCTGGAGCTCATCAGACATCGAGCCCAACATGTAATATCTGGCCTTATTATCTTCGTCTATCCATTTTTCCAGAGATGCTCTCTGTTCAGTGGATGGATGGGCTGGTAAGGTGGGAGGGTCCTGGTCCAATACATGGTTAACTTCTCGAAACCCAAAATGATTTTGTATAGTTTCCTGAGCCAATCTTTATAATTGGGTCCGGTCAGTCTATGTGTGTCCAGGATACGTGCTAATGGGTTGGACAGACAGATATTTTCTGTAGAGAGTCAAAGATTCTAGTTAGATACTGTAATTATGACTTGACCAATTTATTTAGGGAATTTTATTTTTAAACAAATTAGCTCCCACTATTTTCTCGGATCCCTACACTCTCTCTGTAGAGATGCGAAAAATCTCCATGATTAATGATTTCTAGTGGGTGGTGCGGTCTCACCAACTGACTCATCACCTCACCTAACAGTTATTGGTGATGGGTTAGCCAATGAGTGAACAACTCTTGTTCAATGATTCTCTAATCATGGTGCACCCAAACTTGGTCTCTAATTCATGAATCTCACCGTATCCGGAATATTGATCCACTCCTTAGTTAAGTCAGACCCACCATTTGCACAGACTGGATTCCTAATTGAGTCTCTCACCGTATCCAAATATTGAGCCCAACTCATCCTCCAGCCCATAGCATCCAATGCCTAATAGACATGGTTGCATCTTTTCGGTGCAACTGAGCCACTGTATCCAGCCGAGAACAATCAACCCCGGGAAGGGCCCGCACATCTACAATGGTGGAAGACCTCAGACTTAATCTTTTCTTAGGGAGAATTGATTCAGGTCTCATTAAACTAGACTTGTCATAGTCATAACAATTATGACTAACCTAGTGGCATGGGTTAGCTCGGATTATTGACCACCTCAAATCAGAACTGTGTCAACAGATATGGCCAGGTAAGTGAGATCGGTGGAAGGGATATGCCATTAACTCGTACAAGAATGCATTCAGGTCGAGTAGCTCCCAATTAAAAATCAGTCGGTCGTATGTGCCAAACTTACCTTAGACACCAAATTGTTGAGCCAGAACCAATTGGGTTAGCCTACAATCCAGACTCTAACCTCTGAGCCTAATTAGGTCTTGCTTGATCGTGACTCGATCTTGACCCAGACTTAATCCTATTAGGCTGGTCAATTTAAGCATTGTTGATCCCATCTAACCAACTCTTGATTCGGTTTGATCAACCGCTTAGACCTAATTGAGCTACCCAAGCCCGAACCCAGTATTATGAATATGTCTTAGATCTAAAATTCTCAATTTTAGACCTAATTAATATTTCATAATCTTAATTCTTAATTAAGTAGGGTTCATAAATAAAATATGCACAATAAATCCTAGGATTTCAGGATCTAGGGTTTTGCAGAAAGTAAGTTTTGGGTTTCTGATTAAGGACGAACGCGCAGCACCCCTACACGTCATAAGAACACCCCATCATGATGGAAAGAGGAACGCCTTAATCAGGAACATGTAATACTATAGGATCTATATCATATTTTGCATACATCTCATGTATCGAATCATGCATATTTTTAGATCTAAATTATCTCATAATAATCTAAAAAATTAGATTTAAATTGATCTTATCAAAATAAACTCTAATCTAGATAACTATGTAGAACTATTCTACAACTAGTCTAGACATGCATCAATCATATCTCATATGATGTTTAAAATTAAATAATTTTTATTTACTATTTTTTAGATATTATTATAATAATTATAATATCAAAAAATAATAAATAAATAGATCTAAAATATGATTTAATCAAATTAAATTGTAAACATGCAAGACTATTCTATAGAACTATTCTATTTTAGAACTAGTCATGCATATTTTCTAATCTTAGATCCAAATCATTTAATTTTAATTTTTCTAGCTTCAGATCTGATCATATCTCATGTGACATCTAAAATTCACTTATTTTTTGAATTAAAATAAATTTAAAATTAGATCTAAACACTTTAGAACCTTGGCTCTGATACCAGTTGAAGGAAAATCCTGATTTTCCAGACCAGGTTCGTTCAGATCTAATCGGATCAAGAGATATATTTTAAAAATATTTTTCTTTAATTCAAATTAGATCTAAGATATTTTAGATCTAATTTTTATTATTTTAATAATTAAAATAAAATATAAATAAATTAAACCAAATTTAATTTATCTTGATGTAGGGTAATCCTATTATCCATTGATGATCCTATAAGCAGCGGAAGGTTCTGGATCTAGCCACGCAAGTGCCTGGCCTCTGCCGGTATCCACTCAGATTGGATCTAGAGTTCCTCTTCTACTCTATCATATTTCTAAAAATCAAATCTGAATCTAATTTGGAGGATCTTCAAAATAGCTTTCGAAGATCAGCAGTTGTCCTTTACAGCAGCACAGCCTTCTAGCTTTCTATCATCTTTCTCTTGCCTAGATTGCACCAACTGAGATCCCAAACTACTTTGGACATGGAGAGGAGAGGGAGATGATGGTCTTGGCATGGAGGAGGAGGAGAGAGGCAGCCATGGGGCATGGAGAATTGCATTTTTTTTTGAGTTGGGCGCAGGGTCTTATTTATAGACTATGCGTTATCCAACTCCTCTTCATCCCAACCAATCACAATCCTTTATAAAATCAGATCTAAATCTGATTGGTAGGAATAGAGTTTCTTGGATTCATCCTTAGATGGCACCTAAGACCAGTCAAAGTTGGTTCTTAGGAGGAGTCTAATCAGAATCCAATAAGGAGATGGAGTCCCTGTCCAGTAGGGACTCTTGGGCGCCTCAAGCTTTGGCGCACACCACCCTTGGCGTGCGCCCTCCTCCTTGCCAGCTTCTAGCAGGAGGACAAGCCCCCACCAACTCTCCAATAGGTGCATGACACGTGGAAAGAAGTCAAAGTATCAATGGTCAACATTTGACCAGTCAAAGGTTAAATTTTGACCAAAGTCAAAGGACGAGAAATGGCAGGTGACCAAAAATGATAGGTATTATCTTACAAAATAAGATAATCCTTTTTTAACCTGGATAGGCTTCAGTCAGACCAAGTGAAGGCCTCTGATCGAGCACAAACTCCTTTGACTCAGTCAGGACAACTATTTATGATAGTAAAAGAAGAACGTTAGGTTCAATCGAGTGCTAGCACGATTTTCTTGAACCTAATTGAATCTCATTCAGATCAATGGAACTAGATCAGTTCAATTGATGATCACCAGATTCAAATCTTTATTTGTGTGACCCAGTTAGATTCAGTTCTATATGGTAATGGGATATGTCATGATCTCTATCATCGATATCATCGAAACTCCTTTCGATGAATCAGAACTCTTCTGATTCGAACAGCTAGAATGATCGATCATCTAAATCATTCTAATTGCTCCCAAAATCCATCAGTGACACCTAGCAGTATATGGTGGCAACCCATCAGAGCTAAATGCGAACCTCTTGGTGCAGCTACCTATGTGATTAAGTTCTTCTATCTTGAGCTCCGATCAGATTAGGGTTAAGGTGAACTCGTCAAACCCTAGTTTCTGTCATATGATGTAATCATTCGATTCAAGTCCATGATGTGAAAACCTAAATAGAAACTCTTTCTATTATTTCACTCCACCATGGCCATGGGCTTTTGGACTTGATTCTCATGATCATCATAGGGCTGCTCCTCTTACCACCGAGGTAGATAGATTCCATCTTGATGCAATCCAGTTCCTACAATGAACATGCTATAGCCAACATACACCTCAGGATTTCGAATGGCTAGAAGATCGAGTTATGGTGTAGTCAAACTATAACACCCTCAAGGTGAACTATCGATGCACCTTAGGTCAAAGAACCAGACACACTACTGCAGCATCGAGTCAGTCATTGACGAGAAGGTAGACTTCCTAATGACTACTCGAGGTGGTCACGCTCAGTGCCCTCGTTCTCTAATGAGTACCTATACTCTCGCTCCGCTGTTTTCGCACCATAGACTCAAGACTCATCTACTAAAGAGAAGCGATTGTACACCAATCTTTCGGATCAATCACCATCCTCATGATGATCCAATGGTCGGAAGCATTTTATGAGTTAATAATGATTATTCATGTCTTAAATTTTCAACTATTGAAAATATGAATTATCATTACCATTAACTCAAAGGATGTATCATAGACACTAAATACACATATGTGATAGAAAATAACTCATTTTATTGATTATAGTCAAAATTATAATTTTGCCCCTGGAAGTGTATTACAAGTGTCAGCCAATTCTGACTTCTAGGGCACATATATCTAACATCATGCATCCATCGGAGAACAGATAGAGACTTATCCCCTTGCTAGAAAGAGGAAAGAAGGGGGTGCATGCCTTGGGAGGCGTGCACCTAAGGATAGGGATGCCTGGAGTCCCATATAGATGGGACTCCAGGTTGCTTCTTGGAATCAAACTAGATGGTGCCAAGGACTCTACTTTGGCCAGTCTTGGCGCCCCCTAAGGGTGTTGGAGAGAGACTCTCATCTGATTGGATTAGGTGATGTCATTCTACCAATCAGATTTATATCTGATTGTACGAAGAGATGTGATTGGTCGGGATGATGTGGCACTGCATGGAGCAGCAGGATCTATATAAACCCTATCTGCGTCTAGCTTTAGAGAAGTTCTCCCTTTGCCCATGCCACATTGCTCTCTCCCTCTCTCCTTGATGCCTTCCTTAGATCCTCTCTCTCCACTCCATGCCCAAGAGGCTTTGGGCTCAAGTTTGGTGCGATCCAGGTAAGAGAAAAGCGACAAAAAAGAAAGAAGGCAATACTGCTGCAAGAGACGACATCAAGTCTTCAAAAATTATTTTGAAGACCTTCAAGATCAGATCCAGATCTGATCTTTGGAGTATAGATCGAGAAGAAGGAGATATCTAGATCCTGTTTGAGTGGATACTGGTAGAGATCAGGCGATTGCATGGCTGCATCCAGAACCTCAAGTAATTAGCTGGATCATCATAGGATAATTAGATTACCCAAGAATAAGGTATAAATTAAATCTAATTTAATTTATTTTTATTTTATTTTATTTTATTAGATCTATCAGATCAGATCTAAAAAGTAATAAATTTGATTTAGATCTAAGAGAAAAATTTTTGAAATATTTCTTTTGATCAAATCAGATCTGAACGAACCTGACCTAGAAAATAGGTTTTTCCCTTCAACTGGTATCAGAGCCAGGTTTTCATAAATTATTTAGATCTAATTTTAATTTAATTTTAATCTAATAATTAGATAATTTCAAATGTCATATTTGATGTGATTAGATCTAAAATCAAAAAAATTAAAATTAAATAATTTAGATCTAAGTTCTACAAGATGCTTGACTAGTTGTAGAATAGAATTATTCTATGCATAGTCTTACATGATCATAATTTAATTTAATTTAATTATAATTTTAAATTAATTAATTTATTATTTTTTGATATTATAAATTTATAATAAAGATCTAAAAATTAAAAAATAAAATTATTTAATTTTTGGTTCATATGAGATATGATGAATGCATGTTTAGACTAGTTGTAGAATAGTTCTACATAATTATCTAGAATAGAATTTATTTTGACATGATCAATTTAAATTTAATATTTTAGATAATTATGAGATAATTTAGATCTAAAAATATGCATGATATGATACATGAGATGTATTCAAAATATGTTTATAGTTAGATCAATTTTATATATAAGATGTATGATGCAGATCTAACTAGTTTTGTAGTCTTTTATACTTTTGCTTAAGGCGTTCCCTTTGGCCATCTGATCATAAGAACAAAGTAGAATTTAAATACCCTCTCCTTCCATTTGATAGGGTGTTCTTATGATGTGTAGGGGTGCACCGCATTCGTCCTTAATCAGAAATCAAGAACTTAATTTTTGCAAAATCCTAGATCCTGAAACCCTAGGATTTTATTTATATATTTTATTTGTGAACCCTAAATTTAATTAAAAATTAAGATTTTAAAATATATTAGATCTAAAATTAAGAATTTAAGATCTAAGACATATTCATAAAATTAGGTTTGGGCTTGGATAGCTCAATTAGGTCTAAGCGGTTGATGAAACTGAATCAAGATTTGGTTAGATGGGATCAAGAGTGCTTAAATTGACCATCATAATAGGATTAAGTCTGGGTCAAGATCGAATCACATGAGTGATCGATTAAGCTAAGACCTAATTAGACTCAATAGTTAGAGTCTGGATTATAGGCTAACCTAATTGATTCTGGCTCAATAATTTGGTGTCTAAGATAAGTTTGGCAGATACGATCGACTAATTTTTAATTAGGAGCTACTCGACTCAATTGTGCTCTTGTCGAGTTAATGGCATATCCCTTCCATCGGTCTCACTTAGCTAAGACCATATTTGTCGAGCTAACTCATGCCACTAGGTTAGTCATAATAGTTATGACTATGTTAAGTCTAGTTTAATGAGACCTAAATCAAATCTTCCTAAGAAAAGATTAAGTCTAAGGTCTTCTACCATTGTAGATGTGCGGGCTCTTTTCAGGATTGATTATTCTCGACTGATTACAGTGGTTCAGTTGCATCGAAAAGATGCAACCATGTCTATTAGGCATTGGATGCTATGGACTGGAGGATGGATTGGGCTCAATATTCTGGATACGGTGAGAGACTCAATTAAAAATCCAATCTATGCAAATGGTGGGTCTGACTTAACTAAGAAATGGATCAATATTCTGGGCATGGTGAGATTCATGAATTAGAGACCAAGTTTGGGAGCACCATGATTAGAGAATTATTGAACAAGAGTTGTTCACTCATTGGCTAACCCATCACCAATAACTATTAGGTGAGGTGATGAGTCAGTTGGTGGGACCGCACCACCTACTAGAAATTATTAATCGTGGAGATTTTTGCATCTCTACAGAGGAAGTGTAGGGATCCAAGAAAATAGTGGAAGCTAATTTATTTAAAAATAAAAATTTTAAATAAATTGATCAAGTCTTAATTACAATATCTAACTAGAAACTTTGACTCTCTATAGAAAAATATCCGCATCCAACCCATTAGCACGTATCCTGGACACCCATAGACTGACTGAATCCAATTATAAGGATTGGCTTCGAAACTTCAAAATCATTTTGGATTTTGAGAAGTTAACTCATGTATTGGACCAAAATCCTCCCACCTTACCAGCTCATCCATCCGCCGAATAGAGAGCATCTTTTAACAAGTGGACGGACGAAGATAACAAGGCCAGATATTATATGTTGGGCTCGATGTTTGATGAGCTTCAACGCCAACATGAAGATATTAAGACTGTCTGCCAAATATTGGTTCACCTATAAGAGATGTTTGGTGAATAGAGTCGCGCAGCCAAGTATCAAGTCACTAAATGACTATTCAATGCTAAAATGCATGATGTTCAGTCAGTCCAAGATCATTGTCTGATGATGATCAAGGACGTAGAATAGCTTGAGAAGCTTGGAGTAAAGTTAGACTTGGATTTGCAAAATGATATAATTCTACAATCTTTGAATGATGCATATGGGTAGTTCATCATGAACTACCATATGCATCAACTTCAAAATTTTTCGACCGAGCTTATGAATATGCTGGTTACTATTGACCTTTCTATGAAAGGTTCTAAAGGCTCAGTGCTTGCTATCGAATGGACTTCTTTCAAGAGAAAGTCTTTTGGAAAGAAGAAGTCTGTGAAAAAGCAATAGGTAGAAGGAGGAAAGAAGAAAAAGGTAGAGCTAAAGAAGAAGGCCACTGACAAAGAAAAATATTTTCATTGCAACACTGACGGCCACTAGAAGTAGAACTGCCCTACATACCTAGCCACCTTGAAGAATAAGAAGGAGGCAGGTCCTTCTGGAGGTATGCTCATTATTGATTCTAACCTTACAGTTTCTTCTGCATTCAGTTGGATGCTTGACTTTGGTTCTAGTGCTCAATTATGCATTTCCATGCAGGATCTTGAGGATAATACGAGGTTGAGGGATGGTGAAATGATCCTACGTATCAAAAATGGAGCAAGAGTTGCCACTGTGATCGTAGAAACATACCCTCTTCGACTACCATCTAATTTAGACTTAGTATTAAAAGATTGTTATTATGTGCCTACAGCAAGCAGAAATTTGATTTTTGTTTCATGCCTAGCACTAGAAGGCTATGTAATTAGTTTTCTTAAGGACCATTGTAATATTCTTTATGAAAGAAATGAAATTGCAAGTGATTTCCTTATTAACGGTCTTTACCAGTTACATATTGATGTATCTATTTTTAATATTGAGCAAAATGTGATAGGATTGGTGTACAAGGTGGAAGCATGAATTTCAAAGCGAAAACATGAAATCATATAAATCAAATCCAAACCCTAAGACCACCTTATTAGCAATTAAATCATATAACATGAATTTATAATATAATAGAAAGTATTAGAACATACCTCTTATCACTAAATCCTAAATTGACCCTGATCGTCGGTAGCAGTCCATTAGGAGTTCCACCAGGTGCCCACATGTTCATCCTCCAATGTGATCCACACAGAGACTTGACCAAGATACCAACACCTCTAATTTATATAATTAGAGTTCTAATAATAAGAACTTTAATTAAAAGGGCAAGACCTTCTTTATCCTTTATGTCACCTTCCTTGCCTTTCCTTATCTATCTTTCTTTTTCTTTGTCTTCTTAATTTTCCTTCCTAATCTCTTAGTCTTAAGATGACTTCATGTCCTTATAAGGACAAGGTCTAGACAAAAGAAAGGAAGAAAGAAAATTGCACAAAAAAAAAATTTTGTAAGAAAGAAAGATAAATTTCACCACCCCGGACTCTTGGTGCGCACCCCTATATATAATGTACGTAGGGGTGCCAACTAAATTTCTCGCACCCTTTTTTAAAAAAATCTCATGTCCCTTCAGCCAATCTCACATCTCGTTAGTAAATAACGAGATATAGACTTAGTCCAAGAGGTGCCTTAAAGCAGAAGAACTCTTGAACTAATTCTACGTAAGTTATTTACGAAGAGTCGCAATATTTCATCCTTGGCGCCACCCTTTTCATCCATTAGATAATATAAAAAGGCCATCTAATGGCTCTAAAAAGGGATGCCCATTCAGCAAGAAGGCATGGAGATGATCTTTGAATAGTCAAAGTCCTAAGAGACTTTGACTTGGTCCAGGAGGCATCAAGGAGGAGTGGGCGGCATGGAGTCTTGGGCGGCAAGGAGTCTTAGGCGACAAAGAATTTTGGGCTTCAAAAATTTTAAAAAAAATGGAGTTTTTAACATGTAGAAGGACTCTTTATCGCCCCATATCTAATGTCCATGTCTATTCAAAAATTTTTACACAACATAACAAATGAGAAAAGTCAAAGAAGGTTGGCGCCAACTAATTTCATGCACCAAAAATTCTTTGCACGTGAAAGACTTCCCATGCGCAAGAGAGAGACTCTCTGGTGCATGGGATTCAGGTATGTGGCACCCGAACTGAAGCCCAATCAGTCTAGGTTAATCCAATTCAAGACCAAATCCTATTTGGCTCAAATCAAATTTTAATTAGCCCAAATCGAAAGCCTATTCGAATCCAATTCGAAATCAGGTGCTATGGTTTGCTACATGTGCTAGCATGTTCATCTTGCAAACATGGTCTAATCCAATTAGATCCTTAATCAACTCTCTTTGTGTGTGACCCATTGGGTTCCACATCTAACCAGCAGTGAGTCTAGGTGTGATTTGACCTAATCAGGTTAGAACTCAACCAAACCAATTTAGGTCAAAACTAGCCAACACAATTTGACTTAATTTAGAATATTTTCTAATTTAATGATCAAATTAAAATTTTAATTTGATCAAACCCACAAGACATGATTGACGTCTAGCAACGTATCATGACTTTTTGAAAGATGTGAAATTTTGATAAAAATACCAAAAATATCCTTCAGTAAAAATTACCATGCAACTAGATCCTTCGATCTCCCTGCATCCTGAATATGACTCTGGGTATGGAAATATGTCAATCCCAATATCATATTCATTTCTCTTTCAATCTTATGATGATGATTCATTTAATAAAATATTAGAAATTATTTCTAATTTTCATCATGCTTTGATCAAAGTCTTCCTGAATCATCATTTGTTTGAAGCAGGTAGGATGCTATTTCCTCTTACCAGGAGAGATCGATTCCATGTTAACCTACTCACAACCTTCATATATATAATCTACCATATCCAGATCATCCCATACATAACTGAGTCATGAATGAGTATGAACCAAAATATGAATTTATATATATAAGATTCTATAGGTAGTTTCATGGTCAAAGGATTACATGCACAAATTCCACTATGAGAACCATCTATTGACATGTAGATAAGACTCCATTAGATATTCTCGATTTGGATCAATTCAGTGAACTCATTCTCTAATGAGCACCCACATTCTTGTATTAGTGTCATACACAAGTTATTGTGAGATCAATCACCCTCTCAATTGAGCATACAAAGAATGTGCTAGTCTTACCGAAAAATATTGATCCCTAACTCAATGTCCCATCGACTAGGAATATTTAAATTAGGGTTTTAAGGTTTTAGGTCTCACTGGTATGATCTCATCATAATCCTAAAATCATAGCCCTAATTTATAGGGTTCATCATAATCTTAAATAAATAATAAGACACTGCATATGATGAAATAAATATCTTTATTTATTTATTAAAAATATCATTACATGAGTTTGGAAGATAAAGAACAGCCCAAAAAATTAATTGGCTTGAGGGCATATTCCTTTCAATCTCCCACTTGCACTAAAGCCAATCGCCCTTATATTTTAATCCCATACAATCAAGGTGGCGATCAAACAGTTGCAGTGGTAAAGCCTTAGTGAATGGGTCTGCTATGTTGTTCTTTGTGTCAACTCGTTCTATGACTACATCTTGTCTTTCAATAATTTCACGAATGAGATGGAAGCATCTCAGAATGTGTTTGGATTTATGATGAGACCTTGGTTCCTTTGCTTGAGCAACAGCTCCAGTATTATCACAGTAAAGTGGTACTGGATTCTCAATTTCAGGAATAACACCCAATTCAGTGATGAACTTCTTCATCCAGATAGCTTCCTTGGCGGCTTCACTTACAGCTATGTATTCTGCTTCAGTGGTTGAGTCAGCTATAGTTGGCTGCTTAGTACTCTTCCAACTTACTGCTCCACCATTCAGAGTAAAGACATATCCTGAAATGGATTTGCTATCATCTGGGTCTGATTGAAAACTAGAATCAGAATATGCTTCTAATTTAAGATCAGAACCACCATATACTAGAAAAATATCTTTAGTCCTTCTCAAGTACTTAAGAATATTTTTCACAGCTTTCCAATGATCCTCTCCTGGATCAGCTTGAAATCTACTTGCAATGCCTAAAGCATAAGCAACATCAGGCCTTGTACATAACATGGCATACATTATTGATCCAACAGCCGAAGCATAAGGAATAGAACTCATTCTATTTCTCTCTTCAGGTGTCTTTGGAGACATCTTTTTAGAGAGATGTATGCCTTGACTCATGGGTAAATAACCTCTTTTACTCCCATCCATACTGAATCTTTTCAGTATTAAGTCAATGTACCTTGATTGGGACAAGCCTAGCATCCTCTTAGATCTATCTCTATAGATCTTTATTCCTAGTATATAGGATGCTTCTCCCAAATCTTTCATGGAAAAACTTATTTGATAGCCATAATTTGACTGATTGTAACATTGGGATATCATTCCCAATGAGGAGTATGTCATCTACATACAGAACCAAGAAGACTATGGTTCTCCACTAGTTTTCTTGTACACACATGGTTCATCAACATTCTTGATAAAACCAAACTCTTTTACTGTTTCATCAAAATGGATGTTCCAACTCCTTGATGCTTGCTTTAATCCATAAATGGATCTCTTAAGCTTGCATACCTGATTTGGTCTCTCATTTGACTCAAATCCCTCTGGCTGTGACATATAGACCTCCTCCTCAAGGAAACCATTAAGGAAGGCAGTCTTTACATCCATTTGCCATATTTCATAGTCGTGGTATGCTGCTATGGCAAGCATAATCCGAATAGATTTGAGCATGGCAATAGGTGAAAATGTTTCATCATAATCAATCCCCTATTTTTGCCTAAAACCCTTAGCCACCAATCTGGCCTTATAGGTTTCAATTTGACCATCAGCTCCAATCTTTTTCTTAAAAATCCATTTGCATCCAATAGGGTTTATATCCTCTGGTGCATCCACCAAAGTCCATACTTTGTTGGTGTGCATGGATTCCATTTCGGATTGCATGGCAGCCAGCCATTTGTAAGAGTCCTTACTTTTGACTGCTTCCGTATAGGTCAGAGGTTCGTCATTCTCAATGACTTGGGCTTCATTGTTCTCAATAATGAAACCATACCTCATAGGTGTATTTCATACTCTTTTAGACCTACGGATAGGAGTTATGTGTTCTGGTTCTTTTATGTGATTATTTGATTGAGAAATTTCTATTTGTTTTTCTTGAACTTCACTAAGTTCAATATTTCTGCCACTGCCCTTTTCTAGGATAAATTCTTTTTCCATGAAAGTGGCATGCCTACTTACAAATACCTTTTGTTCAGTAGGATGGTAGAATAAATATCCTATACTATTTCTAGGATATCCTATAAATAGACATCTGTCTGATCTAGCATCAAGTTTATGTCCAAAATTTTTTTTGACATATGCTGGACAACCCCATATCTTAAGATACTTAAGATTAGGTTTCTTACTTTCTCCATATGTCATATGGAGTACTAGATACAGATTTAGAAGGTACTCTATTCAAGATGTAAATTGCAGTCTCCAGGGCATGACCCCAGAAGAAAATAGGTAATTCAGTGAAGCACATCATGGACCGTACCATATCTAATAAGGTATGATTTTTTCTTTTGGCTACACCATTTAATTATGGTGTATAAGGAGGTGTCCATTCAGAGAGAATCCCTTTAACTTTAAGATAGTCTAGAAACTCACTAGATAAGTATTCTCCTCCCCGATCAGATTGAAGGATTTTTATACATTGTCTAGTTTGTTTTTTTGACCATACTTTGATACTCTTTAAATTTATCAAAGGCTTCTGATTTGTGTTTCATAAGATACACATATCCAAACCTAGATAAATCATCAGTGAATGTTATAAAATAAGAGTATCCTCCTCTGGCTTGAGTTGTCATAGGACCACATACATCCGTATGTACAAGTCCTAATAACTCATTTGTCCTTTCTCCATGTCCACTAAATGGAATCTTGGTCATTTTACCCATGAGGCATGATTCACAAGTTCCCAATGATTCATAATCAAAAGGATCAAAGAACTTTTCTTTGTATAACTTGTTAATCCTAGCCTCACTAATATGACCTAATCGACAATGCCAAAGTAAAGTATTATTTATGTCATCTCTCTTACGTTTTCTATTTTCATCAATATGAAATATATTGTCATCCAAACATAGAGTCAACAAACCATTGCTAAATATGCCAAAACAAATATTTTCATTAGAATATTTGATCGAGCAACCTTCGCTCGTTACATTAAGACTATAACCTTATTTTAATAACAAGGGTATAGATATAATATTTCTAATGATCTTAGGCATATAATAATAATTTGTAAGCTCTAAGATCTTCCCATAAGGTAACTTCAATATATTTGTCCCTACAGCTTCTGCTTGGATAGACTCTCCTCCAACGTCATAGAGCTTGAAGTCATCTTTCTTCAAACTCTTAATTTTCTACAGCCCCTGCAAAGATTTGTAGATATGAAAACCACAGCCGGTATCTAATACCCAAGAATTTGAAATGAAAGAATTTAATGATAATATAGTATGTATCTCATACATACCTTTTGGTGCATTATTTGCACCAGACTTCATGGTTGCAAGGTAAGCCTTGCAATTCCTCTTCCAATGATCTGTTTTGCTATAGTGAAAATAGATCATCTGTCCGAAGATCTTCTTCTCCTTTTTCTTCTTATTTATACCACTTTTAGGGTTCAACCTTCTCTTTGAACCCTTTTTGCCAGCTTTCTTCTTGGAGATGCCATCCACAAGAAGAAGAGAAGCCTTATCTTTCTTGATATGGCTTTCTGCTATCTTGAGCATATTTAATAGCTCAAGCAAGGAAGAATTCAGTTTGTTCATGTAATAGTTCACGACAAACTGAGAAAATGATTCTGGGAGTGATTGCAGGATCAAATTCCTGACTTAACTCTCCATCCATAACAAAACCTTAATTGACTTAATCGAGTGATTAGGTCAATTACCATCAAAACATGATTTTGTATGGATGTTCCTTCTATCATTCTTGCATGAAATAATTGCTTAGATATCTCATATCTAGCAGTCCTACTATGCTCTCCATAAAGCTCTTTTAGATTGAGCAATATGGATTGAGTGTCCATGCTATCATGCTACCTCTGTAATTCATTATTCATAGAGGCAAGTATGATGCATTTGACAGTAAGAAAATCATTTTGCCACATCTTGTATGTGGACTTATCTTCATCTGTGGCATCATTTCCTAATGGCTTAGGATCAGGGGCATCAAGAATATAGGAGAGTTTTTCTTGACTGAGTACTATTTTTAGGTTTCTCAACTAGTCAACATAATTTTGACCAATCAATTTATTTGAATCCAAAATTGAACGCAATGAAAGTGAAGAAGCCATTTAATCTACATAATAAAGAACAATATATAAGCAAACAACTTATGATGACAAACATAATTAAATTAGGACTTTAATTTAATTATGTCTCCCACTATTTAATCAAAAAATCATAACCCTCTTATTGATTTTCTTAGTGAGAATAAGATCCTAATTCCTTATAAAAGGTCTTGTGGTTGCACAACAAACCTGTTATAAGTTCAAAGGTAGGAAACTCTTTCCAATTATACTTTATGCAAGTCTCAAAAAACTTTTGTCTCTAAAACATTAATAGCCTTGTGTTAGCACAACAAACTTTAATATTTTAGTTTAAATAGAACCCTTCATTTCTATACAGTCAAAATGAAATATGACTACTTTTGTGGTTACACAACAAAGCAGTATATTCAAAATGCTGTAAGCATCTCAATGCACTAGATTAATATTACATCATTCTCCATGATAGATCTTGTGGTTACACAACAAAACTAATATGGTTCTAGACATAATAAGAATCTAGTATGAAGGAAGGCCTTAATGTAGTGAATATAATACTAAGCATTTCAATCTAGAATTAAATTAATCGAATCGGTAGGTAAGTGGGAGAGAAGTGGGAGTCCCCCTGTCACTTTTCTTAGACACCAATAAATTGGCCAGGTCAGACAATAGAACCAATTAAAAAATCACATTCTCTTTATCAATCATGAACCATTTATCCTAGACACTGATTGATCAATTAGACATCCCGACTGATACAACTATAGATTGATTACACTACAACTTAATATAATTTTTAAAGAGGGATTTAAAAGGTCTCGATGCACATTCTAATTTAAATCAAACTAAATACCTAAAAGCATTAATTATAATAAAATTTATATATATCTATTAACATGTATAATTATTCTAGGACAACCATCATTATATAGTGAATTCTTTCCACTATATTAGGGCAACCTTTACAAAATAATATATACATCATAATCTCATTATAATAAATAAAAGAATATGATCTCATCATATAAATAACATGCAAATAAATATAAAAAAGATATATCATACTTTCTTTTTGTGCCATTATATTATAAGCAAAGCATTATATGATTTAACCTAATAAGGCTTGCTCTGATATCATTGATAGGATTGGTGTATAGGGCGAAAGCATGGATTTCAAAGCAAAAATATGAAATCATATAAACCAAATCCGAACCCTAGGACCACCTTATTAGCAATTAAATCATATAACATGCATTTATAATATAAAAGAAAGTATTAGAACATACCTCTTATCGCTAAACCCTAAAGTGACCATGATCATCGGTAGCAGTTCGTCAGGAGTTCCATCAGGTGCCTACGTGTTCATCCTCCAATGTTGATCTACATAGATACTTGATCAAGACACCAACACCTTTGATTTATATAATTAGAGTTCAAATAATAAGAACTTTAATTAAAAGGGCAAGACCTTATATAGCCTTTCTGCCACCTTCCTTGCCTTTTCTTATCTATCTTTCTTTTTCTTTGTCTTCATAATTTTTCTTCCTAATCTCTTAGTCTTAAGATAACTTCTTGTCCTTATAAAGATAAGGTCTAGATAAGAGAAAGGAAGAATGAAAATTGGACAAAAAAAAATTGTTGTAAGAAAGAAAGATAATTTTCACCACCCCGGACTCTTGGTGCGCACCCCTATATATAATGTACGTAGGGGTGCCAACTAAATTTCTCGCACCCTTTTTAAAAAAAATCTCATGTTCCTTCAGCCAATCTCATGCCTCATCAGTAAATAACAAGATATAGGCATAGTCCAAGAGGTGCCTTAAAGCAGAAGGACTCTTGGACTAATTCTACGTAAGTTATTTACGAAGAGTCGCAATATTTCATCTTTGGCACCACCATTTTCATCCATTAGATCATATAAAAAGGCCATCCAATGGCTCTAAAAAGGGACGTCCATTCAGCAAGAAGGCATGGAGATGATCTTTGAATAGTCAAAGTTCCAAGAGACTTTGACTTGGTCCAAGAGGCGTCAAGGAGGAGTGGGCGGCATGGAGTCTTGGGCGGTAAGCAGTCTTAGGCGGCAAGGAGTCTTGGGAGACAAAGAATCCTGGGCATCAAAAATTTAAAAAAAAATGGAGTTTTTAACTTATAGAAGAACTCTTTATCTCCCCATATTTGATGTCCATGCCTATTTAAAAATTTTTACGTGACATAACAAATGAGAAAAGTCAAAGAAGGTAGGCGCCAACTAATTCCATGCACCAAAAATTCTTTATGCATGAAAGACTTCCCATGCGCAAGAGAGAGACTCTCTGGCACATGGGATTTAGGTATGTGGCACCCCAACTGAAGCCTAATCAGTCTAGGTTAATCCAATTGAAGACTAAATCTTATTAGCCTAAATCGGATCTTAATTAGCCCAAATCGGAAGCCGATTCGAATCTAATTCAAAACCAGGTGCTAGGGTTTGCTGCATGTGCTAGCATGTTCATCTTGCAAATATGGTCTAATCCAATTAGACCCTTGATCAACTCTCTTTGTGTGTGACCCATTGGGTTCCACATCTAACCAACAGTGAGTCTGGGTGTGATTTGACCTAATCAGGTTAGAACTCAATCAAACTGATTTAGGTCAAAACTAGCCAACCCAATTTGACTTAATTTAGAACACTTTCTAATTTAATGATCAAATTAAAATTTTAATTTGATCGAACCTACAAGACATGATTTACGTCTAGCAATGTATCATGACTTTTTGGAAGATGCAAAATTTTAATGAAAATACCAAAAATATCCTTCAGTGAAAATTACTATGCAACTAGATCCTTCGATCTCCCTGCATCTTGAATATGACTCTAGGTACGAAAATATGTTAATCCCAATATCATATTCATTTCTCTTTCAATCCTATGATGATGATTCATTTAATAAAATATTAAAAACCATTTCTAATTTTTATTATGCTTTGATCAAAGTCTTCCTAAATCATCATTTGTTTGAAGCAGGTAGGATGCTATTTCCTCTTACCAGGAGAGATCGATTCCATGTTAACCTACTCACAACCTTCATATATATAATCTATCATATCTAGATCATCCCATACATAACTGAGTCATGAATGAGTATGAACCAAAATATGAATTTATATATATAAGATTCTATGGTAGTTTCAGGTCAAAGGATTATATGCACAAATTCCACTATGAGAACCATGTATTGACATGTAGATTATAGTCCATTAGATATTATTGATTTGGATCAATTCAGTGAACTCATTCTCTAATGAGCACTCACATTCTTGTATTAGTATCATACACAAGTTATTGTGAGATCAATCACCCTCTCAATTGAGCATACAAAGAATGCGCTAGTCTTACCAAAAAATATTGATCCCTAACTCAATGTCCCATCGACTAGAAATATTTAAATTAGGATTTTAAGATTTTAGGTCTCACTGGTATGATCTCATCATAATCCTAAAATCATAGCTCTAATTTATAGAGTTCATCATAATCTTAAATAAATAATAAGACACTGCATATGATGAAATAAATGCCTTTATTTATTTATTAAAAATATCATTACATGAGTTTGAAAGAGAAAGAACAGTCCAAAAAATTAATTGGCTTGAGAGCATATTCCTTTGAAAATGTGAATGCCATGAAACGACCTAGGGATAGTCCAAACGATATGTATCTATGGCACCTAAGACTAGGTCATATAGCAGAAGATAGGGTTAACAAATTAGAGAAAATCGGGCTATTGAGTTCATTGACTTCTGAGTCATATCCAATTTGTGAATCTTGTCTTCATGGCAAAATGACTAAGCTTTCTTTTGTAAGACATGGGGAAAAGGCCACGGATCTTCTTGCTCTAATACATATTGATGTGTGTGGCCCATTTGATGTGCTGACTAGAGACAATTTTGTCTACTTTATAACCTTTATCGATGATTTATCTAGGTATTGGTATGTGTATCTTATGAGACACAAGTCTAAAGCTTTTGAAAAGTTTAAGAAATTCAGACATGAAGTAGAAAAGCAATCTAGAAAATCCATTAAGGTCCTTCAATCAGATCGAGGAGGTGAATACCATAGTCAAAAATTTTTGAACTATCTTAAGAAAAATGACATAGTCTCTCAATAGACTCTACTTGGAATACCTCAACACAATGGAATTTTAGAATGGAGGAATCGAATCCTATTAGATATGGTTCGATCCATGATGTGCTTCACAGACCTCCTTGATTTTTTTTGGGAACATAGTTTGTTAACTGCAATATACTTACTGAATAGGGTTTCTTCTAAAACCATTCTTACCACACCGTATGAGATATGGCATGGTAAGAAACCAAGTCTGAGTCATCTCAAAATTTGGGGTTGTCCGGCTCATGTCAAAAGACAGCAAACGAACAAGTTAGACTTTAGATCTTCTAGAGCTCGATTTATAGGATATCCAAAAGAGTCATTAGGATATTATTTCTACATTCCAGAAGATCACAATGTAATTATGAGTCGACATGCCATCTTTCTTAAAAAATAGTTTATTTAAATAGTGGCATTGGAAAGCAGATCAAGCTTGAGGAGAAAGTCTCACAAGAGCAACGAGCTAAGGACCAAATGGAACCAAATTAGGTTGCGCCAATACAATCACTACCTCCTCCACCTCGTAGATCGAAAAGGATTTTTCATCCTCCTGAGAGG
This sequence comes from Cocos nucifera, assembly GCA_006176705.1. NCBI lineage: Eukaryota > Viridiplantae > Streptophyta > Magnoliopsida > Arecales > Arecaceae > Cocos > Cocos nucifera. The sequence goes on from QRFJ01001647.1 coordinate 53,309, forward strand.
TACTTAGGTACTATTTTAGAGGAAGTAGAGGAAATGTTCCTCATAGGTAATGGGGTTCATAGTGATGATCCCAAAACTTATAACGAGGCGATATCAGATATCAACTTCGAAAAATGGTTAGAGGCAATGAAGTCAGAAATTGACTCAATGCACTCAAACCAAGTCCGAACCTTGGTAGATCCATTAGAAGGTATAGTACGTATTGGATGTAAATGGATCTATAAGAGAAAGATTGGTGCAGATGAGAATGTGAAAATATTCAAAGCTAGATTTGTAGCAAAAGAATATAGTCAATGCGAAGGATTGACTATCAAGATACCTTTTTATCAGTAGCTATGCTAAAATTCGTCTGCACATTGCTTGCTATTGAAGCCTATTTTGATTTTGAAATATGGCAAATGAACATAAAAATGATATTCTTAAATGGATGCCTTGAGGAAGATATCTATATGGAATAGTCGCTAGGTTTCACATCCAGTGATGCTGATCATAAGGTATGCAAGCCATAAAGGTCTATATATGGACTTAAGCAAGCATCTCGAAGTTGGAATACTCATTTTAATGATGTGATCAAATTGTTTAGTTTCATCAAAAATAAGGAGGAACCATGTGTCTTCAAAAAGGTCAGTGGGAGCGCTGTTGTCTTTCTCGTATTGTACGTGGATGATATCCTCCTTATTGAGAATGATTTTCTCATGTTGACCATAGTTAAAATATGGTTATCCAAAGAATTCTCTATGAAAGACCTAGGAGAAGCATCCTATATTCTAGAAATTAAGATATATAGAGATAGACCAAATAGGATGCTAGGACATTCACAGAAGATGTACATAGAGGAAGTGCTAAAGAGGTTTAGCATGAAAAACTCTAAGAGGGGTTTGGTACCCTTCAAACATGGCATTCATCTTTCCAAGAAGATGTGCCCCAGCACACCTGAGGAAATAGAATGCATGAGCAAGATCCCTTATGCTTCAGCAATAGGGAGCCTCATGTATGCCACGTTATGTACACAACCTGATATAGCCCATGTTGTGAGTGTCACAAGCAAATATCAGTCGAATCTACGTGAAGAACACTGGACTTTTGTGAAATGTATCCTTAAGTACTTGAAAAGAACTAAGGGTATGTTGTTGGTTTTTGGTAATGGAGAACTCCAAGTCCAAGGGTATACAGACTCAGATTTTATGTTCGATGTAGATGATTGAAAGTCGACATCTGAAAGTCTATTTGTTGGTAATGATGGTGCTGTCAGTTGGAAGAGTTCCAAGCAGACAGTGATAGCATATTTCATCATGGAAGCAGAATACATCGCTGTGTCAGAAGCTGCAAAAGAGGCATTTTGGTATAAAAAGTTTATCGTAGAAATTAATGTGATGCTATCAGATGCCATTCCTCTATACTGCAAAAACAATGGTGCCATAGCCCTTGCTAAGGAGTCGAGATCTCACCAAAAATTCAAACACATTGAGCGATGATACCACCTCATCCATGATTACCTCGAGAAGGATTGCATCATCAAGAGAGTCGACTCTGCAGACAATGTGACAGACCCACTCACAAAGCCGTTGGGCCAGCAGAAGATCGAAGCCCACCTTCAGAAGATGAGACTTAGATTTGTAGCCAATTGGCTTTAGGTCAAGTGAGAGTTTGTTAGATATATGTGCCCTAGAAGTCAGAATTGGCTAACACTTGTTGTACACTTCTAAGGACAAAATTATAATTTTAACTATAAATAATAAAATAGATTTTTTCTATCATAATGTGTATTTAGTGTCTGTGATACATCTCTTGAGTTAATGGTAATGATAATTCTTATTTTTAAGAGTTGAAAATTTAAGACATGAATTTTCGTTATTAACTCATAAAATGCTCCCAACTGTAGGATCATCATGAAGATGGTGATTGATCTGGAAGGTTGGTGTATAATTGCTTTTCTTTAGTAGATGAGTCTTGAGTCCATGATGTAGAGACACTAGAGCGAGAGTATAGATACTCGTTAGAGAATGAGGGCATTGAGCGTGACCACCTCGGGCAGTCATAAGGAAGTCTACATTCTCGTCGATGATTGGCTCGAAGCTATAGTGATGTGTCTGGTTCTTTGACCTGAGGTGCATCAGTAGTTCATCTTGAGGGTGTTATAGTTTGACTACACCATGACTCAATCTTCTAGCCATTTGGAACCCTGAGGTGTATGTTGGCTATAGCATGTTCGTTGTAGGAATTGGATTGCACCAAGAGAAAATCTATCTACCTCGGTAGATGAGGAGCAGCCCTATAATGATCATAAGAATCTAGTCCATAAGGTCATGGCCATGGCAAAGTAAAATAATAGAAAGAGTTTCTATTAAGATTTTCACATCAGACTTGAATCAAATGATTAAATCATATGATAGAAATTAGGGTTTGACGAGTTCACCTTAACCCTAATCTGATCGGGGCTCAAGATAGAAGAACTTAATCACACATGTAACTACATCAAGAGGTTTGTTTTTAGTTTTGATGGATTTCCACCATATACTGCTAGGTATCACTGGTGGATTTTTGGAGCAATTAGAATAATTTGGCTGATCAATCATTCTAGTTGTCTGAATCAAAAAAGTTCTGATCCATCGAAAGGTGTTTCAATGATGTCGATGATAGATATCACGATATATCCCATTACCATACAGAACTAAATCTCACTAGATCACACAAATAAGGGTTTGGATTTGGATATCATCAATTGGACTGATTCGAATTAGATTCAATTAGGTTCAAGAAAATCATGCTAATATACGATTGAGCTTAATATTCTTCTTCAACATTCATTAAATGTTGTCTCGACTGAGCCAACTATGTTTGGGCTCACTTAGATACCTTTACTTGGTCTGACTGAAGATTGTCTAGGTCAGAAAAGGATTGTCTTAATTTATGAGATAAATTTGAGACAATACCTACCATTTTTCGTCACCTGCTAATTCTTGTCTTTTGACTTTGGTCAAACGTTGACCTTTGACACTTAGACATCTGCCCATGTGTCATGCACCCATAGGAGAACAGATAGGGGCTTGTCCCCTTGCTAGAAAGAGGAATGGAGGGGGTGCATGCCTAGGGAGGTGTGCGTCCAAGGATAGGGATGCCTGGAGTCCTATATAGATGGAACTCCAAGTTGCTTCTTGGAATCAAACTAAGTGGCGCCAAGGACTTTGCTTTGACCAATCTTGGCACCAGCTAAGGGTGTCGGAGAGGGGCTCTCATTTGATTGGATCAGATGATGTCATTCCATCAATTAGATTTAGATTTGATTGCATGAAGAGACGTGATTGGCTTGGATGATGTGGCACTGCATGGCGTAGCAGGATCTATATAAACCCTATCTATACCTAGATTTAGAGAAGTTCTCTCTTTGCCCATGCCACATTGCTCTCTCCCTCTCTCCTCCATGCCTTCCTTAGATCCTCTCTCTCCTCTCCATGCCCAAGAGGCTTTGGGCTCAAGTTTGGTGCGATCCAGGCCAGAGAAAGGCGACAAGAAAGGAAGAAGGCAGCACTGTTGCAAGAGACAACATCAAATCTTCAAAAATTATTTTGAGGACCTTCAAGATTAGATCCAAATATGATCTTTGGAGGATAGTTCGAGAAGGAGGAGATATCTAGATCCTGCTTGAGTGGATATCGATGAGGCCAGGCGATTGCGCGGCTGCATCCAGAACCTCAGAAAATCAGGAGGATCGTCATAGGATAATTAGATTACCCAGGAACAAGGTATAAATTAAATCTAATTTAATTTATTTTAATTTAATTTAATTTTATTAGATCTATCAAATTAGATCTAAAAAGTATCATATTTGATTTAGATCTAATAGAAAAATTTTTAAAATATTTTTCTTGATCAAATTAGATCTGAATGAACCTAACCTGAGAAATAGGTTTTTTCCTTCATATAGTTCATACTTGGATAACACAAGAGATGTAATTGAAAGGAGAGTCCTTTAATTGGGGTGAATGCTTGTCCATGCATTACACCTTAATCAAGGAACATCATAAGAGAAATCTTAAAAAGGCTTTCTAAGTCATTGGTCTAGTAGATTCAAAAGCCTTAGAACTTTAGATTATTATCTTCTAAAATTAATTTACTATTTAGTAGTAAGTATCAATCAATTTTTCAAAACTCTTTATTAAAGCTCACCTGAGCAAGGATTTGAATATAATTTAAATACAATTCCTCATGGGATCAACCCATACTCGCTGGACGTGCTACTTTGCACACTGTGCACTTATGGTTAATTTTAAGACACATCAATAAAGATAAGGTAAGGGAAAGATTGTCTTCTCTTGTATTCTTTTTTTAGTTTTCTCTCTTCTTATTTCTTATGTGATTTTTATATGATAAAAATCTAAGAGAAAGAAAATGAGATGGCATGGGATCCATGCTTCAAGATGTTGGAGCATAGTAATCATCTTTGGACATGATCTGGTCATGTCCTGATGCGAGAAGAAGAAGAGAAGAAGGTCTTCTCTTAGGGTTTTCTTGAGAGCCCTTCTTCTTTTTTTTTTTATGAGATTTTTTTGAGAAAAATCTAAGGGTGTGAGATCTAGAAAAATAGAAAAATGCTTGAGGAGAAGATCTCCTCTGATCCTAGCATAGAGATGTTTTCAGGACATCAACCATTGATGTCCTAAAGGAGAAGATTTGTCTTCTCCTAGGGTTTTTTTCATATATTTTTATTTCTGATTTATGCAAGATCCAAGGGTTGGATTCTTCTCTTATTCCTTCTCATGTTCTTCAACTCTTGGAATGTCCAAGAGATCCGAAGAACATGTATTTAATTAATCATCAGGAGGGATCTACAAGAAGCTAGCACTTAGAGCGGATCTTTGTTCGACGAACCTCCGATCTGTGTTGCAGATTTATGTGGATCACCTATAGAGGCTGGATGTCTGTGTGGCTCTAAAAATAATAATAGGATTCAACCATGAAGTTCTCGACCTATGCAAAGATAAGAGATCCGATCTCTTGATAATCTAGATATGATCTAGGATTAGATCTAAAATTATTCTAGATCTAGGTATTGATATGATCAATACCACTTATGATTAATTTATTTTTAAATTTATATTTGCATCATTACATATTATAAATCCTTTATGTAGGCTTTTGTAATCTGATTATATGCATATTATAGATTAAACTATTTAATCTATATCTTTCGCTGCTTTAGTTTTGAAAAAGTTTTAAAATCTATGCATGAAATCCTGTATGTTTTCCAATAGTGGTATCAGAGCCAGATTCTTTGATAACATGATCATGTATGCTTTAGAATAAATCTAAAAATTAAAATTAATTAAAGATTGCATGTACACCATAAGATTGTCTTATTGTAAGGTTAACCCCTTACAATGAAAAGGTTGTTCTAGTATGTACTGATCTGAACCTGAATCATGAATTATTTAGATTTGATCTAAGAAAATTTATGATTTAATTTTTTGATTTAAATATAAAATTAAATAGATATTGAATCTTTTTATTTAGATTAGATCTAAATAATATCAAGATTATACATACTGCCATAAGGTTGTCCTACTATACGGTTTATCCCTTACAGTGAAAAGATTGTTCTAGTATGTACTGATCCGAGAAACCTAAATTATAAATATGTTAGATAAGATCTAAAATAATTTATATTTTATTATTAGATTTTAAATTTAATGTTAAATTATTTATGATCAGATTTTGATCATTTAAATGAGATCCATGTGATATATTTCATGTTTTGATCTAGATCTTCATATTGCATATATTGATATGTAGCTTCATTCTTTAATCTAGTTTGCATATGTATGACATATAAATTTTTTAAAATTTAAATTATAAACTTACTTTCTGCAAAACCCTAGATGCAAAATCCTAGGACATGATCGAAACATTGAAATAAATTAGATCTAAAATCATTATTTGAATTTGTTTCAAAGTAAAGTGTTTATAATTTCAAAATATTTCAAATGATCAAATTAAAAATTAGTTCGAAGGTTCCATAAATCCAAACTCATAAGCTTGAACTTAATTAAGAATTAAGTGATTGTTTAGGATCTAGGTTGGTGATTTGAAGATCCTTAGATAATTTCATAAAACATGGGTTAATAGATAATGGGTCAGCTTTGATCAGGTCCTTAACTGGGTTAGACCTCGGATTAGATTAAATGTGGACTTAGTTAAGAAATTTATCAAACCTAATTAATAGTTAATTAAGATTAGATCATTTCTTTAGATCAATTCAATAGTTGTAGTTGATCAAAGTCCATACATCTAACAAATGGATACTGATCGTGACTCAGTGGTCGAGCCCGAGTCTTTTGGCAAACCAAATCAAAATTGATAAATTGATTGGTGTCTAAGGTAAGTCTGACATCCCAGACCGATGGTTTTTAGTTGGCAGCCCACTTACCTGACTAATATGGTTAATCAGCTTTTGATTAGGTTGCTCATTGATTCGTGCTAACCCATGTCACAAAGAAAATCAGTGAGACTGATTTTATTTAGTGAGACTAATTTAGGTGCCCATGGATCGTAATTGATTCATGTCCTTATCAGTGATTTGAGAAGTCAATGGGAGGACTTGACTTGGTGAAGTCAGTGGGAGCAAATTGGTCCATGTTCTTTCTATCCTTAAATCACTAATAATTTAAATTTTCTAAAATTATTAGATCCTTAAAATGATAAAGTTATGGAGATAACTGAGTCATAGCCTCCCATTAAGGTGTTTGATAATTGGTCAATTAACTCAATAATCATTGTAGGCCCATAGGCTTGGTGCTTGTTGACTAATGGAATTATCATTCATTATATGATAACTTGGATGTGTCTCTCTAATGGTGGTTAGGTTGACCAACCATTGTTGGGCTTAATCATTTGTTGGTTAGATGCACAAAGTATAGTTATGTTAATGGTTGGACCTAATCGAATCCTTACAGTGGAGTTCCTAGCCTACTGATTAGGTTTCTGGCATGAAATTGAATTACTAAAAATTATTTAGAGAAACAATTGGTTATGAACCTATCCTTAGATGTACATGGATTGACCAACCATAGTTGGAATTATGTGTAGTCTATGTGGATTCTAGTACCCACTATGAAATTAGGATAATTCCTTGAATTGGAGGTAGAGGCTATCAATTCGAATAAAATAATGGAAGAATCTTAAGACTAAAGTCCAAGTCTCTAGACTTAATATAATTCATATACTAAGATCATTATTCTCTTTTTTCAAATTAAGGCTAAACCCTAATTGCTCCTATCACTGTTAGATAGTGATGACTTATGGGATCCAACTTTGATAATTAGTATCAAAAGTTGAATTTGATTCAACAATATGAATGGGTTCGTATTGGAGTTTCTAAGCTCAGTCAAAATAATTAGTCCAAAATTGACCCAAATCAGGCATAGTGCTTCTACTGTTAGAAGCAGAATCATAGGAAGAAGAATTATCTTACTTTCCTTGACCATAATAGCCTGAAGACGAGAAATGAGCAAGAGTTGCTTATCAAGGATGTTATATGATAACACCTTAAAATTTTTCTATATATAATTCTACTACATGGCTATTAGATGTTGGTAGTCTTACGCAATTTGTTGCAAAGACTACTAGTAAGTGGGATATTTGAGAATGATGAGAAATACCTGAACGTTGGGGATGGAAGTTTTGTTCCAATCCTAGCTTTAGGAATTGTCAAGTTTATTTTCAATAAATGTCATTTTGAGTGATTGTCACTATTGTCCATCATTTATGATAAATGTGATCTCTGATGGCCTTTTGGTCAGAGATGGTTATCATTTATCAATAAAAAGGATTGTTGGAATATTATTATGAATAATGTTATAATAATACATGATAATAAAGAAATGATATTTAACATTTATATAGCCTGTTAAATGTAATGTACACACCCAAGTTAGATTATGTCATGGATATCTATCTTTGGTATTATAAGCTTAGTCATCTTGACAAGAACAGGATAAACGGATTAGCTTGATAGAAAAATCTTGACATCAATGATTGTGAATCATTGATAGCCTGTGAATCTTGTCTTCTTAGAAAGATGATAAAATTATTTTTTATTGAAAAAAGTGAAGGAGCCGATAAAGTTCTAAGTCTCATATATAGTGATATATATGGATCTGTGAACTTAAGTGCCAAAGAAAGATATTAATATTTCATTATAGATGATCTATTTAGGCATGGGTGCGTCTAAGATGAATCATTTGAAATATTCAAATGATTCAATAATAAAATAGAAAAATAAACTGGATAAGATATTAAAACTCTTCAATCAAATCGAGGTGGCGAATACTTATCCAATAAAATTTATGACATATCTAGGAGAGAATTGGATTCTCTCTCAGTGGATTTCTTTTTGGAACATAGTGTATCTAAAAGAAAAAAATGAATTTCATTAGACATGGTTCAATCCATGATAGGATTTACTAGTCTACCTATTTCAAGGTTGTGCTTTTGTGACTACGTGTTTTACTCTAAAAATATATACCGAGTGAATTTGTTGCATTGACTCCATATTGGATATGGATCGGGCATAAACCTAGACTCTCTCACTTTTGGATTTGGAGTTGATTGGCCTATGTCAAATATTTGTACACAGATAAACTTGGATCCTGGTCCAATAAATTTTTAAGGGTTATTAATTCTACTATGCTAAAGAACATAAGATGTTCATCAGTAGTAGGGCATTTCTTTTGAAAAGATATTTCTTAGAGAAGGAACTGATTCTTGTCAAGTTGAACTTGTAAAAGTTTGACTGGTAGAAAAGAACCGACATTATTTGGTAAACTTATAGAACCAAATTTGATTAGATCAAATTTGGAGCCCAGTAAAATGTCACCTTTAAGGAGATCTGGTAGAGTACCACGTTAGCTGAATAGATACTTTAGTATCTAGGTTTGGGATGGTGATCCTGTTGAGCTCGATAAGAATAACAAGGATCTAATCATCTATAGGGATACAATGCAGTGGCCGACTTTGAGAAGTGGCTTTGAGCCACATGATTCAAATTGAAGTCCATGAAAATCAATAGTGTATGGACACTAGTTGATTCATCTAAAGGGATAAAACTCATTGAGTGTGAATGAATTTTCAAAAGGATCAGAGTAGTGCAGACAGGAAGGTAAAGACCTTATAGCCCATTTGGCTATTACCTCAGAATTCAAACATATGTTTTGAACGTATGCCTTTGCTATGAACAAAGACAATTCCTGCATTTGTAATTAGGCAAAATATTCTATAGTGTTATTTCTTATGTTGTTTGAGGATGAAATTCTCATAATCGAGAATGGCATTCCAGCATTGCAAGGAATAAAGGTTTAGCTGTTATCTTATTTCTCCATGTATGAGACAGATATGGTATACTCATTAGAGATAGTAAGCAGATACCAGTTTGATCCAAGTGAGAGCCACTAAAAGATTGTATAGACAATCTTTAAGTATTTGAAAAATACTATGGTTCAGTGACTCAAATATGGAAGTACTGACTTAAAACATGTGGATGTTTTAATTTCAGTTAAAATAAGAAGACAATAAGAGAATGTCGGATCAAACCTTAATTATAGAAGCAATCTGCTGAAAAGGTTCCAAGAAGTATACTTTAGCCTATTCAGTTAGTGATGTAGAGTACAATGTGGCATATGATGCTACCATGTAAGCTGCATAGTTGTTGTAGAGTACAATGTGGCATATGATGCTACCATGTAAGCTGCATAGTTGTTGAGATTCATTAGTAGGTTGGGAGTGGCACCCTCCATCGATGGTCCAGTCCTATCGTAGCACTGGAGCCATAGCTCAAGCTAAAGAAGCAAAGGATAAGCATATTTTACATCGCTTTCACCTTAGATATTAGATCTGAGCAACGTCGGTGTTTGGAAGATTGATATAAAAGGAGAACTTGACCAACCCATTTGCCAAGGCCTCGGAACTAAGGAGTTCTACGAACTTAAATGAAAGATAGGATATTTGATATCATTCTGATTGACTTTAGTCCAAGTAGGAGTTATTGGAAAATGTGTCCTAAAGCCAATCATCTAAGTGGTAGATGATTGAAATTAGTATATGAATTATCTAATAATAATAGTTATTTGGTTGATTCATCAAAAAAGTTCTATCTTCCTTAAATGAACTCCTAAATTATGATGAAGTTCTTAGAACCACAATCAATCGATAAAGGAGGATTTTTTTGATGGTTTTTAAACTGTTCACGATCAAATGATAAGTTATTAATAAGAACGATAACTTATCGAGTGTAGGTCACTGCATGCCATATGCATTAGTTGTCCTCATAACCAAGTAGTGTGGAGATACTGGTATGGCATTCAAATGAGATGTAGGAGTATATCTGTACTAAATGTGATCAATGTAGCACTCTACTATCAAGAGTAGCTAGCTAAGGCCAATGGGTATAAGTGTCTCTCCGACATGAGATCACCACGATGACTTGCAAGCAACTCACTGTACTTTGATGCCGAACTGCTTGTATTTCTAATATAGGTTCAAAAGATATCTGGGTATAGTCAAATACTTGTGATGTCGGTGTGTGAGCCAAGATGGGATTGACCACTTTTGATTAGCTTCAGGAAGAGAATGACTTGTTGTGTTTCAATTTAGCAAAATCTAAGCCTGAATAATCGTCATGAGGTGTCATGGGATTTACGAAATTTTGAGACACAATATAGATAACTTGTATGAGTGTTTGACAGCATACTCGAAGTGGTCTTGAGCATTATTGGTCATAGGGATGAATTATACGGTAACCATGGGCCAAGGTTTTAAGAATGTTGCTTTGCATACATTCGACCTATCCAGATATCGAAAACCATTACTAGATGATAACTTCGATTGGTACAAAAATTGATTTCTATTCTACCAGCTTAGGGTTGAACTTATGGGGTCACATACATTAGAACTTGTAACCTGATCAGATGATTAATCGGTGATTGAGAATCATTTCGAGGTCAAACATTCAATGTGATTGATGTTTGACCTATTGCAAGTGTTGCAGGAGGATAGATCAGCAATTGGAGTGCTAATCGATTCAATTTAATTTAGAAATTAGACTGAGATCAAGTCTAATTGAATTAAATTTAATTAGAATTGATTTGAATTTAATTAGATTAAGTCTAGTTGGTTTATTGGATAAGCCAATTGCAAGAAAGAATAATTTCTTGTTTGACTAGGACTTTGGTGCACCTAATTGACTTAGAATTTAAATCAAATTTAAATTTTAATTTAATATAATTTAATTGGAACTAGAATCATCCTTAATTGGGTTGCATTTAATCTAATTTAAATGAGATTTAAATTTGGTTCAAACCTATTTTGACCTAGTCAAACAAGAGGAGTCCTAGTTGGACTAGGACTCTCTCTCTTTCATTTGCGCCTATTAAAGCCCACGCTAAGTATTTAATTCTTGATTTTATCTATGTTGTTCCATGCCTAATATGCTTCTGCACACTCCACATATCTGGATTATTTAGAATAAAATTTGACTTGGTCAAAATATGGAAAGTTGTTATGCCTTGATAGAGTTTCAGATTTCTAAAACTCTTCCCTCCTCTCTATGGAAACTAACCCACGCCCACTATTATTTTTGTGCACCTTTTTCTTTGTTTTGTATGTGGGATTGCTGGTGTTCATGCCTAAAAAAAAGGGAGGGGTGTCCAAGAGGTGGACGCCGCATAGGATTCCTAAGATTCCTTCTAAAACTAGGCTTCGACCTAGTCAAAAGAAGGCTCTTGTGGGATGCCTCCTTAGAAAAGTTTTTGGCATCAAAATTCTAGGATATTCCATGGCAAAAGCAAGGGAAAAGTGAGGAGGGGCATGGAGGTTTGAGGCACCAAGACTCTTGGAGGAAATCCATTCTTTTGGACATCAAACATTGATATCTCGATGAAGACAAGGTAAGAGAAAGATTGTCTTCTCTTGTATTCATTTTTTAGTTTTCTCTCTTCCTATTTCTTATGTGATTTTTATATGATAAAAATTTGAGAGAGAGAAAATGAGATGGTGTGGGATCTTTGATTCAAGATGTTGGAGTATAGTGATCATCTTTGGACATGATTTGATCATGTCCTGATGCAAGAAGAAGAAGAGAAGAAGGTCTTCTCTTAGGGTTTCCTTGAGAGCCCTTCTTCTCCTTTCTTTTGTGAGATTTTTATGACAAAAATCTGAGGGTGTGAGATCTAAAAATATAGAAAAAAGTCTAGAGGAAAAGGTCCACTCTGATCATAGTATAGGATGTTTTCAGGACATCAATCGTTGATGTCCTGAAGGAGAAGATTTGTCTTCTCCTAGGGTTTTTTCTATATGTTTTTATTTCTGATTTATGGGAGATCTAAGGGTTGGATTTTTTTCTTATTTCTCTTCATGTTCTTCAACTCTTGGAGTATTCAAAAGATCTGAAGAACATATATTTGATTAACTATTAGGAGGGATCCATGAGAAGCTAGCATTCGAGCGGATCTTCATTTGATGAACCTTCGATCTATGTTGTAGGCTTGTGTAGATCACCTATAGAGGCCAGATGCCTGTGCAGCTCTAAAAGCAACAATGGGATTCAACCATGGAGTTCTCAACCTATGCAAAGATAAGAGATCTGATCTCTTGGTAATCTAGATATGATCTAGAGTTAGATCTAGAATTATTCTAGATCTAGGTATTGATATGATTAATACCACTTGTTGGAGATAAACTGCGCTCCCGTCAAAGTCCAGTCTGATGCTTAGCCTAATGCGACTGGTAATCATGAAAAAGCTTCGATTGAAAATTCTTCCTCCAGCAGTCGAACTTCGATCGAACTTCTTTAGCAGCTGAACTGCTCCAACAGCCGAACCCTGACTAAACTCCTTTAGCAGCCGAACTCATCCAGCAGTCGAACCCCTCCCAAACTCCCTCTAGCAGCCGAACCCCAGCCAAACTCCTTCAAGCACTAGGACTCCCTCCAGTGATCGAACCCCTCCCAGACCTTTCCTTCAATCAAATTTCTACAAGAGCCGAACTCCTTTTGGTTTAGTCGAATTCCTTCAAGAGCCGAACTCCTTTCGAACCTCATCTTTAGTCGGATTTCTATAGGAGCCGAACTCCTTCTGAACGTCTCCTTCAGTCAAATTCAACCAAACTTCATCTGGATTCCTTCAGTGGATTACCTCCAGATTTCAAGTAGTATTCTTCTCAGATGATCCCCTCTAGCTATATTCCCTTTAGGAGTCTGAACTCCTCCGAAATTGATATATGTCAAAGTTCTTCACCAACTAATGCCTGCTTTCTCCAGACTTTGACTATTAAATCTCAATGAACAAGCAATCCCATTACCAGACGGTTATGACTGTCATTTATCAGGATGATTATGACTGTTATTTATCAGTCTGCTATAGACGACCCCACTACTGGATGGTTACAATAGGCTCTATCTATAAAAAGGGATATTCTAGATATATTTTCTCTAAGCTCCCTTCTCCTTCCTAAAACTCTACTGAATTCTTGCCTTAGCACTCTATTTCTATTGGCCAGAAGAGCTGACTTGATCTTCGGAGGGTCCTATTGGAGGCACCACCATCGACTCCGGATGAGATTTTATTTTGCAGATCACCGATGGCAACCTCTTCTTCTCTAACTTTAGCTCGATCCGACGTCAACCAGATTTTGCACCAATAGGATTAGCTCTAGAGGGAGGGCGCTCTGTTCTTGAGGTATCCTTATTCTTAAAGGAGTGCTCAGCCAATCTTATGAATCTTCTTCTCCAAGGTTCATCTCCATCCTCTCCCTCAATCCTAAGAAATGCCTTCAAAGAAGGTGACTACCCAGAGATCCATCGCTTCTACCATCAAATCCGAGCCTGACCCATCTGTTCCTGCTCCAGCACCGACGCTTCAACATCCTGCTCCATCGGTGGCCATGATAGATCTGGAGTAGTTTGACCTATTAATGCAGTGGGTTTAGAGCCTCATCGAGATGGTGTAGGCCATGCGGCAATCTTCGATGGTGATTCCACCAGGAAATCCACCATTAAGATGTCGAAAATTGGTCCCAAGAAAGAGCACTTGGGATAGCATACCCATGGCCCCTGAAAAGGTGAAACAAAGAGCAGAGGATCTTTGTTCGAATTGTGATTGTTCTCTAGAAGAGACCTTCCCCATCTATAGTAGGAAGCCTTCCAAGATCTGCGATCGAGATGACGTCCTAAATCAAAAACTGTGGGAGATGGATCGATGGATTGAGAAACTCCACCACGTCGCCCCAGCTTGCCATGACGATGTCTGCATCGATCCTCCTTTTTCTCTCTAAATTATGCAAGAGTTCATTCCATCGAACTTCAAGCTCCCCTAATTTAAAAGCTATGATGGAACCTCTAATCCAGTCGATCATCTGGAGGCCTTCCAAGCCATGATGCTACTCCATGGTGCACCAGACGCCATCTTATGTCAAGCTTTTTTGTCTACCTTTATGGGAGCAGCAAAAAATTGGTACTCGATGTTGAAGCTGGATATGATCTTCTTCTTTGATCAGATCAGCCATTAGTTTGTAGCTCACTTCGTCAGCAGCCGACGTCCGCATCGAGGTTCAGATTCTCTAATGAATATCAAGTAGAAGGAGGAAAAATCAATCCAGGCTTATGTTACCTAGTTTAGTATTACTGCATTGGAGGTCCAAAAATTGAACTAGTCTATTGCAATGGCCGCACTCAAGAGCGGCCTTCAGAAGAATAATTTGTTATTCTTTCTGGAGAAGAAGTATCCTAGGGACTTTGCTGATCTACTAGCTCAGGCTGAAGGATATGCCCGAGCGAAAGAAGCCTTTATATTAAAGGATGAGGAAGCCACAGGAGAGTGGTGGACGAGCGAGTCTAATAGATCCACTACTGATAGAGGGCCGAATGAAATTCGATCGCGCTCACGAACTCCCCCTGAGTGAAAGTGAGCTCGAACTCCTCCTCGAGCTCGTCACCAAAGAAGCCTCGACAGAATGGTGTGAAGAAGTTCTTCCTCCAGAAGGTTCCACAACTACGCCCTCCTTAATGCTCTTAAAACTCAAATTTTGATGGAAATTAAGAATCAGCTACCAAGAACAGAGGAATTACGATCTCTCCCAAATAAGCACAATCGAAGCAAGTACTGCCTCTACCATCATGACCATAGCCACGATACTGAAGAATGCATTTAGCTCCAAGACGAAATTGAGAAGCTCATCAGGAGAGGTTGGCTGGGTTGATTCCTCAGACATCGATCTGAAGCAAGAAAAGATCGACCAAGGGCACTGCCACAGCCAGAACCACTAATGATGGAAGAACAACAAGGAGATCGACCGCCTCTCGACATCATCAACACTATCTTTGGGGGACTTAATGCTTCGACGAGCCGTCATCTCTCAGCCTCAAAGCTAGGAAAAGCTTGTCCCAAATTGGGAAGGCTAGTATGAAATAGAGAAGATCGTCTGATCTAGAACTTATTATCTGAAGGAGCTCAGAGGAATAATGCCCCCACAACCTTGGAATTTGAAAAATCTGAGGATGTACTATCAATAATTTCTCTTTAATAAAACTCCTTCATTTCAATATTATTGTTTATTGATGCAAAAACTATGTTAGGAACAGAGGGAGAACCTCATCCTAACATGAGCAAGTTGAAGGACTCGTTCATTTTAGGTGAGATTAGGAGAGAGGCCCTGATAAGGACTCCTTCAACCTTGGCTGGAGATAAAATCTCCCCCGAGCTTCGACTCCAACATCAACAGGAGATACGATCTCCTTCAACCTCGACTGGAGATAAGATATTCTCCAAGCTTCAACGTTAACCTCAATAGGATATAAGATCTTTTTCAACCTTGGCTGGAGATAAGATCTCCCCCAAGCTTTAACTCCAACATCAATAGGAGATAAGATCTTCTTCAACCTCGATTGGAGATAAGATCTCCTTTGAACTTCAACGTCAACCTCAACAAGAGATAAAATCTAATTCAATCTCGACTAGAGATAAGATATCCTTCAACCTCGACTAGAGATAAGATCTGCTCCGAGCTTCAACGCCAACGTCAATAGGAGATAAGATCTCCATCAACCTCGACTGGAGATAAGATCTCCTCCGAGCTTCAACTCCAACATCAATAGGAGACAAAGATCTTCTTCAGCCTCAACTAGAGATAAGATCTTCCTTGAGCTTCAACGTTAATAGGAGATAAGATCTTCTTCAATCTCGACTGGAGATAAGATCTCCTTGAGCTTCGACTCCAACATCAATAGGAGATAAATCTTCTTCAACCTAGGTTGGAGATAAGATCTCCTCCGAGCTTCAACGTCAACCTCAACAGGAGATAAGATTCCTTCAACCTTAGTAGGAGATACGATCTTCCCCAAGCTTCGACGTCAACCTCAATAGGAGATAGGAGATAAGATCTCCTTTAACCTCGGTTGAAGATAAGATCTCTCCCAAGCTTCAACATCAACCTCAACAGGAGATAAGATCTCCTTCGATCTCGATTGGAGATAAGATCTCCCTCGAGCTTCAACGTTAACAGGAGATAAGGTCTTCTTCAACCTCATCTGGAGATAAGATCTTCCTCGAGTTTCAACATCAATAGGAGATAAGATCTCCTTTAACCTCGGCTGGAGA
Source organism: Cocos nucifera (assembly GCA_006176705.1). Lineage (NCBI taxonomy): Eukaryota > Viridiplantae > Streptophyta > Magnoliopsida > Arecales > Arecaceae > Cocos > Cocos nucifera. The sequence continues at coordinate 69,949 of QRFJ01001647.1, forward strand.
TAAGATCTCCTCCAAGCTTCAATAGGTGAAGAGCCTGAAAAAGGACTTCGATAGTCATCTTTTTTGTACTCTCTTTCTTCGAATTTCAAACTCAAGAGTGGGGGGACTATTGTTGGAGATAAACTCCATTCCCATCGAAGTCCAGTCTGCTGCTTAGCTCAATGCGACTGGTAATCATGAAAGAGCTTCGATTGAGAATTCTTCCTCCAGCAGTCGAATTTCGATCGAACTTCTTTAGCAAGCGAACTCCACCAACAGCTGAACATCGACCAAACTCCTTTAGCAGCCAAACTCATCCAACGATCGAATCCCTCTCAAACTTCCTCTAGCGGTCGAATCCCAGTCGAACTCCTTCAACCACTCAGACTCCCTCCAATGGTCGAACCCCTCCCAGACCTCTCTTTTAGTCGAATTTCTATGGAAGCCAAACTCCTTCCGAACCTCTTCTTCAATCAAATTTCTATAGGAGCTGAACTCCTTCCAAACGTCTTCTTCAGTCTGATTCAACCAAACTTCATCTGGATTCCTTCGATGGATTGCCTCCAGGTTTCAAGTAGTATTCCTCCTAGATGATCCCCCTCTAGTTGTATTCTCTTTAGAAGTTTGAACTCCTCTAGAATTGATATATGTCAAAGTTCTTCACCAACCAACGTCTGCTTTCTCCAAACTTCAACTATCAAATCTCAATGAATAGGCGATCCCACTATCGAATGGTTACCACTATCATTTATCAGGATGGTTACGACTATCATTTATCAGTCTGCTATAGGTGACCCCACTATCGAATGGTTATAATAGGATCTGTCTATAAAAAGAAATCCTCTAGATACGTTTTCTCTAAGCTTTCTTCTTCTTCCCAAAATTCTATTAAATTCTTGCTTGAAAACTTTATTTCTGTTGGTCAGAAGAGCTAACTTGATCATCGGAGGATTCTACCGAAGCCACCACCACCAACTTTGGATGGAACTGTTAGATATGTGTGCCCTAGAAGACAGAATTGGATGATACTTGTTATATACTTCTAAGGGCAAAATTATAATTTTAACTATAAATAATAAAATAGATTATTTTCTATCACAATGTGTATTTAGTGTCTGTGATACATCCCTTGAGTTACTGGCAATGATAATTCTTATTTTCAAGAGTTGAAAATTTAAGACATGAATTTTCATTATTAACTCATAAAATGCTCCTGACCGTAGGATCATCATGAGGATGGTGATTGATCTGAAAGATCGATGTACAATCATTTCTTTATAGTAGATGATTCTTGAGTCTACAATGTAGAGCATCAGAGCGAGAGTATAAGAACTCATCAGAGAACGAGGGCACTGAGCATGACCACCTCGAGCAGTCAGTAGAAAGTCTACCTTCTCGTCGATGATTGGCTCAAAGCTATAGTTGTGTGTCTGATTCTTTAATCTGAGGTGCATCGATAGTTTACCTTGAGGGTATTATAGTTTGACTATACTATGAGTCGATCTCCTAGCCATTGAAAATCCTGAGGTGTATGTTGGCTATAGCATGTTCATTATAGGAATTGGATTGCACCAAGAGGGAATCTATCCACCTCGATAGATGAGGAGCATCCCTATGATGATCACAAGAATCAAATCCATAAGCCCATGGCCATGACAGAGTGAAATAATAGAAAGAGTTTCTATTAAGGTTTTTATATTGGACTTGAATTGAATGATTAATCATATGACAGATATTAGGGTTTGACGAGTTCACCTTAACCCTAATCTGATCGAGGCTTAAGATCGAAGAACTTAATCACATAGGTAACTACATTGAGAGGTTCATTTTAGTTCTGATGGATTGCCACCATATGTTGCTAGGTGTCACTAGTAGATTTCGAGAGCAATTAGAATGATTTAGATGATCAATCATACTAGTTGTCTGAATCAAAAAAATTTTGATCCATCGAAAGGTATTTTGATGATGTCAATGATAGAGATTACGACATATCTCATTACCATACAAAATTGAATCTAACTAGATCACAAAAATAAGGATTTGGATTTGGATATCATCAATTAGACTAATCTAGTTCAATTGATTTGAATTATATTCAATTAAGTTCAAGAAAATCATGCTAGCACATGATTTAGCCTATGGTTCTCTTTTAATTATCATTAAAAGTTATCTCGACTGAGCCAAATATATTTGGGCTCACTCAGGTATCTTTACTTGCTCTGACTGGAGCTTGTCTAGGTCAGAAAAGGATTATCTTAATTAATGAGATGAATTTGAGACAACATCTACCATTTTTCATCTTCTGCTAAATCCTATTTTGGACATTTGGTCAAACGTTGACCTTTGATACTTAGACATCTACCCATGTGTCAAGCCATCATAGGAGAGAACTTTTGGATCAGTCCACCTAATAAAAGATAGTTGGATAAGGGGCGCACACCTAGGGAGGCATGCGCCCATGGATAGTAACACTTGGAGTTCCAAACAGATGAGACTCCAGGTTGCTTCATGGTTTCTACCTAGGTGGCGCCAAAGACTTTTCTTCGACCAGTCTTGGTGCCATCAAAGAATGATTCAGAGGGTCTCTCATCTGATTAGATCAGATAATGTCATCCTACCAATCAAATTTAGATTTGATTGCACAAAAAGCCATGATTGGCTGGGATGATGTGGCACTGCATAGCATAGCAGGGTCTATATAAACCATGTCTGAGCCTAGGATTTAGATCTCTAGCCCATTGCCCATGCCACAAGACTGCTCCTCTCCCTCCTCCATACCATCTTCAAGTCCTCTCTCTCCTACCCATGCCCATGAATCTTTGGGCTTCAGTTTGGTGCGATCCAAGCAAGAGAAAGGGCGACGAGAAAGGAAGAAGGTAGCACTGCTGGAAGAGACGACATCCGATCTTCAAAACGAGTTTTGAAGATCTTTCAAATTAGATCCAGATCTGATATTTGGAGAATTGATAAAGAAGAAGAAGATCTCTAGATCCTAATCGAGTAGATATCGGTAGAGGTCAGCCACTTGCATGGCTAGATCTAGAACCTCAGGGAGACATCAGGATCATCATAGGGTAATCTGATTATTCGCTAGAAGGTAAAATTAACTTAGATTTAATTTATCTTTTATTTTTATTTTATTTTTTTATTAGATCAATAATATTAGATTTGAAAAGTCTTAAATCTAATCTAGATTTAAGATAAAAATTTTTGTAATATCTCTCTTGATCCAATCAGATCTGAACGAATCTGACCCAAAAAATATGATTTTTTCTTCAATTGGTATCAGAGCCAGGTTGCATTAGATCTAATTTTTATTTATTTTAATATAATAATTTGATAATTTTAAAAGTTACATGAGATGTGATTGGATCTAAAATTAAAAAATTAAAAATTAAATAATCTATATCTAAGTTTTACAAGACGCATGACTAGTTGTAGAATAGAATTATTCTATGTATTGCCTTGCATGATCATAATTTAATATGATTAGTTATGATTTTTAGATCTATTTATTTACTATATTTTGATATTATAAGTATTATAATAAGATCTAAAAAATAAAAAATAAAGTTATTTAATTTTTGTTCATATGAGATATGATGAATGCATGTTTAGACTAGTTGTAAAATAGTTCTACATAGTTATCTAAAAAAGAATTTGTTTTGATATGATCAATTTAAATTTAATTTTTTAGATAATTATGAGATAATTTAGATCTAAAAATATGCATGATATGATACATGAAGATGTATAAAAAATATATTTATAGTTGATCAATTTTTATATATGAGATATATGATATACATCTAACTAGTTTTATAGTTTTCATAATTCTAATTGAGGCGTTCCCCTTGGCCGTTCAGTTATAAGAACAAAGTAGAATTTAAAATACCTTCTTTTTCCATTCGATGGGATGTTCTTATGATGTGTAGGAGTGCTGTACATTCGTCCTTAATCAGAAACCCAAAACTTATTTTCTACAAAATCCTAGATCATGAAATCCTAAGATTTTATTTACATATTTTATTTGCAAACCCTAAACTTAATTAAGAATTTAGATTATGAAATATGTTAAATCTAAAATTAAGAATTTTTAGGTCTAAGACATATTCATAAAATTGGGTTTGGGTTTGGGTAGCTCAATTAGGTCTAGCGATTGATCAAATCGAATTAAGAGTTGGTTAGATGGGATCAAGAGTGCTTAAATTGATCAATCTAATAGGATTAAGTCTGGGTTAAGATCGAATCATATGAGTGATCGATCAAGCTAAGACCTAATTAGGCTCAGTGGTTAGAGTCTGGATTGTAGGCTAAGTCGATTGATTCTGGCTCAACAATTTAGTGTCTATGGTAAGTTTGGCAGATACGATCAATTGATTTTTAATTGGAAGCTACTCGACTCGAATGCATTCTTATCGAGTTAATGGCATATCCCTTCCACCGATCTCACTTACCTGGCCATATTTGTTGGCTCAGTCCTGATCTAAGGTGGCCAATAATCCGAGCTAACCCATACCACTAGGTTAGTTATAATGGTTATGACTATATTAAATCTAGTTTAATGAGACCTAAATCAAATCTTTCTAAGAAAAGATTAAGTCTAAGGTCTTCGACCATTGTAGATGTGCGGGCCCTTCTCGGGGTTGATTATTCTCGACTGATCACAGTGGTTCAGTTGCACTAGAAAGATGCAACCATGTCTATTAGGCATTGGATGCTATGGGCTGGAGGATAAATTGGGCTCAATATTCTGGATATAGTGAGAGACACAATTAGGAATCCAATCTATGCAAATGGTGGGTCTGACTTAACTAAGGAATGGATCAATATTCTGGGCATGATGAGATTCATGAATTAGAGACCAAGTTTGGGTGCATCATGATTAGAGAATCATTGGATAAGAGTTATCCACTCATTGGCTAACCCATCACCAATAACTGTTAGGTGAGGTGATGAGTCAGTTGGTGGGACTGCACCATCCATTAGAAATCTATAATCATGGAGATTTTTGCATCTCTACAGAGGGAGTGTATGGATCTGAGAAAATAGTGAAAGCTAATTTATTTAAAAATTAAACTTCTAAATAAATTGGTCAAGTCTTAATTATAATATCTAACTAAAAATTTTGACTATCTATAGAAAAATGTCTACATCCAATCCACTAGCACATATCCTGGACACCCATAGATTGACTAGACCCAATTATAAGAATTGGCTTTAGAACTTCAAAATCATTTTGAATTCTGAGAGTTAACTCATGTATTAGATCAGGATCCTCCCACCTTATTAGCTTGTCCATCCGCTGAATAGAGAGCGTCTTTTGATAAGTGGACAGACGAAGATAATAAGGCCAGATACTATATATTGGGCTCGATGTCTGATGAGCTTTAGTGCCAACATGAAGATATCAGGACTGTTTGCTAAATGTTGGCTCACCTACAAGAGATGTTTGGTGAATAGAGTCACACAGCCAAATATCAGGTCACTAAATGACTATTCAAGGCTAAAATACGTGATGGACAGTCAGTCCAAGATCATTATCTGATGATGATCAAGGATTTGGAAAAGCTTGAGAAGCTTGGAGTGAAGTTGGACCTAAATCTGCAGAATGATATAATTTTGCAATCCTTGACTGATGCATATGGGCAGTTCATCATGAACTACCATATGCATAAACTTCAAAATACTCTGGCCGAGCTTATGAACATGCTGGTTACTGCTGAGCTTGCAATGAAAGATTCTAAAAGCTCAATATTTGCTATGGAATGGACTTTTTCCAAGGAAAAATCTTTTGAAAAAAAGAAGAAGTCTGTGAAAAAGCAGAAGATGGAAGGAGAAAAGAAAAAGATGGTAGAGCTAAAAAAGAACGCCACTGATAAAGAAAAATATTTTTATTGCAACACTGATAACCACTGAAAGCAGAACTGCCCTTCATACTTGGCCACCCTGAAGAATAAGAAGGAGGCAGGTCCTTCTGGAGGTATGCTCATTATTGAATCTAATCTTACTATTTTTTTTGCATCTAGTTGGGTGCTTGACTCTGGTTCTAGTACTTATTTATGCACTTTCATGCAGGATCTTAAGGATAGCAGGAGGCTGAGGGATGGTGAGATGATCCTACGCATTGAAAATGGAGCAAGGATTGCGGCTGTGGCCGTAGGAATGTATCCTCTTCGACTACCATCTAATTTAGATGTAGTACTAAAGGATTGTTATTATGTGCCTGCAGCAAGTAAGAATTTGATTTCTATTTCATGCTTAGCACTAGAAGGCTATGTAATTAGTTTTCTTAAGAACCATTGTAACATTCTTTATGAAAGAAATAAAATTACAAGTGGTTTTCGTATTAATGGTCTTTATCAGTTATATATTGATGTATCTATTTTTAATATCGAGCAAAATTTGAATGCCATAAATTCAAAATGAGCTAGAGATGGTCCAAACGATAGGTATCTATGGCACCATAAACTAGATCATATAGCAGAAGATAGGATTAACAAATTGAAGAAAGTTGGGCTATTGAGTCCATTGACTTTTGAGTCATATCCAATTTGTGAATCATGTCTTCATGGTAAAATGACTAAACTCTCTTTTATGGAACATGGGAAAAGGGCTACGGATTTACATGTCCTAGTACATACTGATGTGTGAGGCCCATTTGATGTGCCGAGTAGAGTCAATTTTGTCTACTTCATAACCTTCATTGATGATTTGTCTCAATATGGGTATGTGTATCTTATGAGATATAAGTTAGAAGCCTTTGAAAAGTTTAAAAAATTCAGACATGAAGTAGAAAAGCAAACTGAAAAACTCATTAACGATCTTTGATCAGATGGAGGAGGTGAATACCTTGGTCAAAAATTTTTGGACTATCTCAAGCAGAATGACATAATCTCTTAATGGACTCCACTTGGAATACCTCAACTCAACGGGATTTTAGAATGAAAAAATTAGATCCTATTAGATAAGATCCGATCCATGATGAGCTTCATAGATCTTTCTGATTTTTTTTGGGGATACAGTTTGTTAACTGCTATATATTTACTGAATAGGGTTTCTTCTAAAATCGTTCCTACCATACCGTATGAGATATGGCATGGTAAGAAACCAAGTCTGAGTCATCTTAGAATTTGGGATTGTCCAGCTCATGTCAAAAGACAACAAGTGGATAAGTTAGACTATAGGTCCTTTAGAGCTTGATTTATAGGATATCCTAAAGAGTCATTAGGATATTATTTTCACATTCCAAAAGATCATAATATGATTATGAGTCAACATGCCATCTTTCTTGAAAAATAGTTTATTCAAGATAGCAGCATTGAAAAGTAGATCAAGCTAGAGGAGAAAGTCTTCCAAGAGCAAAGAGCTAAGGACCATTTGGAACCAAATCAAGTTGAGCCAATACAATCACTACCTCCTCTACCTCGAAGATCGAAAAGAGTTTTCCATCTCCCTGAGAGGTACTTCAGTACTATTTTAGGGAAAGTAGAGGAAATATTCCTCGTAGGTAATGGAGCTCATGGTGATGATCCCAAAATCTATAACGAGACAATATCAGATTTCAACTTTGAGAAATGGTTAGAGACAATAAAGTTAGAAATTGACTCGATGCACTCAAACCAAGTCTGGACCTTGGTAGATCCACCGAAGGTATAGTACCTATTGGGTGTAAATGGATCTACAAGAGAAAGATTGATGCAAATGAAAATGCGGGAACGAAATCTGGACCCAAAAATAATGATTCTTTTCTCAATTGTATCAGAGCCAGGTTGCATTAGATCTAATTTTATTTTATTTTAACTATAATAATTTGATAATTTTTAAAAGTACATGAGATGTGATTGGATCTAAAATTAAAAAATTTAAAAATTAAATAATCTATATCTTAAGTTTTACAAGACGCAGACTAGTCTGTAGAATAGAAATTATTCTATGTATTGCTTGCGCATGATCATAATTAATATGATTATTATGATTTTTAGATCTATTTATTTACTATATTTTGATTTATAAGTATTATAATAAGATCTAAAAATAAAAAATAAAGTTATTAATTTTTGTTCATATGAGATATGATGGAATGCATGTTTTAGACTAGTTGTAAAATAGTTCTACATAGTTATCTAAAAAGAATTTGTTTGATATGATCAATTTAAATTTAATTTTTTAGATAATTATGAGATAATTAGATCTAAAAATATGCATGATAGATACATGAAGATGTATAAAAAAATATATTTATAGTTGATCAATTTTATATATGAGATATATGATATACATCTAACTAGTTTTATAGTTTTCATAATTCTAATTGAGGCTTCCCCTTGGCCGTTCATTATAAGAACAAAGTAGAATTTAAAATACCTTCTTTTCCATTCGATGGGATGTTCTTATGATGTGTAGGATGCGTACATTCGTCCTTAATCAGAAAACCCAAAATTATTTTCTACAAAATCCTAGATCATGAAATTCTAAGATTTATTTAACATTTTTTATTTGCAACCCTAAACTTAATTAAGAATTAGATTAGATAAATATGTTAAATCTAAAATTAAGAATTTTTTTAGGTTAAGCATATTCATAAAATTGGGTTTGGTTTGGTAGCTTCAATTAGGTCTAGCGATTGATCAAATCGAATTAAGAGTTGGTTAGATGGGATCAGAGTGCTTAAATTGATCAATCTAATAGGATTAAGTCTGCTTAAGATCGAATCATATGAGTTGATCGATCAAAGCTAGACCTAATTAGGCTCAGTGTGAGTCTGGATTGTAGCTAAGTCGATTGATTCTGGCCCTCAACAATTTAGTGTCTATGTAAGTTTGGCAGATACGATCAATTGATATTTTAATTGGAAGCTACTCGACTCGAATGCATTCTTATCGAGTGTAATGGCATATCCCTTCCACCGATCTCACTTACCTGCGCCATATTTGTTGGCTCAGTCCTGTCTTAAGGTGGCCAATAATCCGAGCTAACCATACCACTAGGTTAGTATTATAATGGTTATGACTATATTAAATCTAGTTTAATGAGACCTAAACAAATCTTCTAAGAAAAGATTAAGTCTAAGGTCTTCGCCATTGTAGATGTGCGGGCCCTTCTCGGGGTTGATTATTTCTCGACTGATCACAGGTGTTCAGTTGCACTAGAAAGATGCAACCATGTCTATTAGCATTGGATGCTATGGCTGGAGGATAAATTGGGCTCATATTCTGGATATAGTGAGAGACACAATTAGAATCCAATCTATGCAAATGGTGGGTCTGACTTAACTAAGGAATGGATCAATATTCTGGGCATGATGAGATTCATGAATTAGAGACCAGTTTGGTGCATCATGATTAGAGAATCATGGATAAGAGTTATCCACTCATTGGCTAACCCCATCACCAAAACTGTTTATGGGGCTAGTCAGTTGTGGGACTGCACCATCCATATTAGAATCTATAATCATGGAATTTTTGCATCTCTACAGAGGAGTGTATGGATCTGAGAAAATAGTGAAGCTAATTTATTTAAAAAATTAAACTTCTAAATAAATTGTCAAGTCTTAATTTATAATATCTAACTAAAAATTTTGACTATCTATAAGAAAAATGTCTACATCACATCCACTAGCACATATCCTGGACACCCATAGATTGACTAGACCCAATTATAGAATTGGCTTAGTCCTCTCTCTTCTACCCATGCCCAAGAATCTTTGGGCTTCAGTTTGGTGTGATCCAAGCAAGAGAAAGGGCGATGAGAAAGGAAGAAGACAGTACTATTGCAAGAGATGACACCCGATCTTCAAAAGTAGTTTTGAAGATCTTCCAAATCAGATCCAGATCTAATATTTGGAGAAGTGATAAAAAAGAAGATCTCTAGATCCTACTTGAGTGGATATCGGTAGAGGTCAGGCACTTGCGTGGCTAGATCCAGAACCTCAGAGAGAATCAGGATCATCATAGGGTAATCTGATTATCCGCTACAAGGTAAAATTAACTTAGATTTAATTTATTTCTTATTTTTATTTTATTTTCTTTTATTAGATTAATAATATCAGATTCGAAATATTTTAGATCTGATCTAGATCTAAGAGAAAAATTTTTATAATATCTTTCTTGATCCAATCAGAACTGAATGAACTTGACCCAGGAAATAAGGTTTTTCGTTCAGGGACTTTGTTTTGCAGGTCACCAACGGTGACCTCTTCTTTTCCAACTCCTACTCGATCTGGCATCAATTAGATTCTGCACCAACAAAATTGGCGCTAGAGGGAGGGCCATCTGTTCCTGAGGTACCCTTATTCTTAAAGAAGTGCTCAGTCGATCCCTGTGGATCTTCTTCTTGAAGGTTCACTCTCCATCCTCTCTCCTCAATCCCAAGAAATGCCTCCAAAGAAGGCGACTACCCAAAGATCTACCGCTTTCTACCATCAGATCTGAGCTAGATCCATCCATTCCTGCTCCATCATCGATGCTTCAACCTCCTCCTCCATCGACGGGCCATGGTAGATTCCGGAAGCAGTTTAACCTACTGATGCAGCGGGTTCAGGGCCTCACCGAGAATGGTGCAGGCCATGCGGCAGTCCTGATGGTGGTTCACCAAGAAATGCCTACCATCGAATGTCAGAAACTAATCCTAAGAAAAGCACTTGGGCTAGCATACCCATCGCCCCTGAAAAGAGAAATAGAGAGCAGAGGATCCTTGTTCGGATCATGATTCTTCTCCGGAAGAGACCTTCCCCATCTACAGTTAGAAGCCTTTCAAGATCTATGATCAAGATGACGTCCTCGATCAAAAACTATGAGAGATGGATCGATGGATTGAGAAACTCCACCATGTCGCTTCCGGCTCACCATGATGATGTCTGCACTGATCCTCCCTTTCTCTCTCCAAATTATGCAAGAGCCCATTTCGCCGAACTTTAAGCTTTCCTAATTTGAAAGCTACGATGGAACCTCTAATCTAGTCAATCACCTAGAAGGCCTTTCGGACCATGATGCTGCTCCATGGCGCACCAGATGCCATCTTTTATGCGAGCTTTTCAATCTACCTTAAAAGAAGCAGCAAGAAACTGGTACTCGGCATGCATTGAAGTCGGGTACGATCTTCTTCTTTGATCAGATGAGCCATCAGTTTGTGGCTCACTTTTGTTAGCAGTCGTCGTCCCCATCGAAGGTTTGAGATTTTCTCTGATGAATATCAAGCAGAAAGGAGGGAAAAATCTATCTGGGCTTATGTTATTCGATTTAATACTACTGCATACTGGAGGTCCGAAAACTTGGACCAGTCTGTTGCAATGGCCGCACTTAAGGGTGGCCTTCAGAAGAATGATTTATTGTTCTCCCTGAGAAGAAGTACCTAGGGACTTTGCTGATCTACTAGCTCGGGCTGAAGGATATGTCCGAGTGGAAGAAGCCTTCAAGTTGAAAGGATGAGGAAGCCATAGGAGAGCGACAGGTGGGTGAGTCTAATAGACTCCACCGTTGATGGAGGGCCGAATGAAGTTCGACCGTGCTCACGGACTCCCTTTGAGCGCAAGCAAGCCCGAACTCCTCCTTGAGCTCGTCGTCAAAGAAGCCCCAACAGAAGGGCACGAAGAAAGTTCTTCCTTTCTAGAAGGTTCCACAACTATGCCCCCTTAATGCTCCTAAAACTCAAGTTCTTGATGGAAATTAAGAAATCAGCTACCAAGACCAGAAAGAATTATGATCTCCTCCAAAAAGCACAATCGAAGCAAGTACTATTTGTATCATCATGATCACGGTCCATGATACTGAAGAATGCATTCAGCTCCAAGACGAGATCGAGGAGCTCATCAGGAGAGGTCGGCTTGGGTCGATTCCTTAGACACCGATCTTGAAGCAAGAAAAGATCAGCCAAGGGCAGCTATCGTAGCCAGAAACCACCAATGAGGAAGGAACAACAAGAAGATCGACTGCCTCTCGACATCATCAACACTATCTCTGGGGGACTTAGTGCTTCGATGAGCCACCATCTCTCAACCTCAAAGCCAAGAAAAGCTTGCCCCAAATTGGGAAAGACTAGTATGAAATAGAGGAGGTCATCCGGCTCCAAACTTATCGCCTGAAGGAGCTCGGAGGAATAATGCTCCCACGATCCTTGGAATTCAAAAGATCTAAGGATGTACTACCAATAATTTTCCTATAATAAAACTCCTCCATTTCAATATTATTATTTCTTGGTGTAAAAACTATGTGATGATAGCAAAAGAAGCAATCAATAGTGGCCATGTTAGGAATAGGAGAAGAACCTCATCCTAACATGAGCAAGTCGAAGGCCTCGTTCATTTTAGATGAGATGAGGAAAGAGGCCCTGATAATGGCTTCTTCAACCTAGACTAGAGATAAGATCTCCCTCGAGCTTCGACTCCAACATCAATAGGAGATAAGATCTCCTTCAATCTCAGTTGAAGATAAGATCTCCCCCGAGCTTCAACATCAATCTCAACAGGATATAAGATCTTCTTCAATCTCGACTGGAGATAAGATCTCCTCCAAGCTTTGACTCCAACATCAATAGGAGATGAGATCTTCTTCAACCTCGATTGGAGATAAGATCTCTCCCAAGCTTTGACTCCAATATCAATAGGAGATAAGATCTCCTTCAACCTCGACTGAAGATAAGATCTCCTCTGAGCTTCAACGTCAACCTCAATAGAGATAAGATCTCTCTTCAACCTCGACTGGAGATAAGATCTCTTCCGAGCTTCAACTCATAAGATAACCTCGAAGATAAGATCTCCCCCGAGCTTCAACTCAACTCAACAGAGATAAGATCTCCTTCAACCTCGGCTGGAGATAAGATCTCCTCCGAGCTTCAACGTCAATAGGAGATAAGATCTCCTTCAACCTCGACTGGAGATAAGATCTCCCCCGAGCTTCAACTTCAACGTCAATAGGAGATAAGATCTCCTTCAACCTCGGCTTGGAGATAAGATCTCCCCCGAGCTTCAACATCAACCTCAATAGAGATAAGATCTTCCTTCAACCTCGATTGGAGATAAGATCTCCCCCGAGCTTCAATGTCAACCTCAATAGGAGATAAGATCTTCTTCAACCTCGACTGGAGATAAGATCTCCCCCGAGCTTCAACTCAATCAATAGAAGATAAGATCTCCTTCAACATCGACTGAAGATAAGATCTCCTTCGAGCTTCAACGTCAAACTCAATAGGAGATAAGATCTTCTTTGACCTCGGCTGGAGATAAAATCTCTCCCAAGCTTCAACGTCAATAGGAGATAAGGTCTCCTTCAACCTCAACTAGAGATAAGATCTCCACCAAGCTTCAATACCAACAGGAGATAAGATCTTCTTCAATCTCGGTTGGAGATAAGATCTCCCCTAAGTTTCAATGGATGCAGAGCCTGGGAAAGGACTTTGGTAGTCATCTTTTTTGTACTCTCTTTTTTTGAATTTCAAACTCGAGAGTGGGGGGACTATTATTGGAGATAAACCTCGCTTCCATCGAAGTCTAGTCTGATGCTTAGCCTAATGCGATTGGTAATCATGAAAGAGCTTCGATTGGAAATTCTTCCTCCAGCAGCCAAACCACTGCCAAACTTCTTTAGCAGTCAAACTCCGACTAAACTCTTTTAGTAGCCGAACTCATCCAGTGGCCAAACCCCTCCTAGACTTCCTTCAGTGGTCGAATCATAGTCGAACTCCTTCAAGCACTCGGACTCCCTCCAACGGCCAAACCCCTCCCAGACCTCTCCTTTAGTTGTATTTCTATGAGAGCCAAACTCCTTCTGGATGTCTTCTTCAGTCAAATTCCTCTAGAAGCTAAACTCCTTCCGAACCTCTCCTTCAGTCAAATTTCTATAGGAGCCAAACTCCTTCCGAACGTCTCCTTCAGTCAGATTCAGCAAAATTTCATCTGGATTCCTCCAATGGGTTACCTTCAGATTTCAAGTAGTATTCCTTCCAGATGATCCCCTCTAGCCGTATTTTTTTTTGGAGTCCAAACTCCTTTGAAATTGATATATGTCAAAGTTCTTCACCAATTAATGCCTGCTTTCTTTGGACTTCGACTATTAAATCTCAATGAACAGGCGATCCCACTACTGGACGATTATGATTGTCATTTATCAGGATGGTTATGACTATCATTTATTAGTCTGCTATGGGTGACTCTACTATCGGATGGTTACAACAGGCTCTGTCTATAAAAAGGGACCCTCTAGATACATTTTCTCTAAGCTATCTTCTCCTTCCAAAAACTCTGCTGAATTCTTGTCTGAGCATTCCACTTTTGTTGGCTAGAAGAGTTGATTTGATCATCGGAGGGTCCTATCGGAGCCACCACCACTAACTTCGGATAGAACTTTATTTTGTAGGTCACTGACAGTGACCTCTTCTACTCCAACTCCAGCTCAATTCGGCATCAACCAGATTCTGCACCAACACCACTTATGATTAATTTATTTTTAGATTTATATTTGCATCATGACATGTTATAGATCCTTGATGTAGGGTTTTGTAATCTGATTACATGCATATTATAGATTAAACTTTTTAATCTATGTCTTCCATGTTGGAAATTATGTCCCAAAACCAATCATCAGCCTATTGATGATTGAGCTATTTTATAATTATAATTAATTTATTAATTAATAAAAATATTTTATTATCTTTTTCATCATAAGTTTACATCTTCTAATGAACTTCATTATTGTGATGAAGTCCTTAGGACTGTTTAATTTCGATAAAGAGAGAATTTATCGATTAGTCCTTAAATTTGTTCATGACCAAATTATAGGTTGTTAATTAGGACAACAGCATCTATCGAGCATAGGTCGCTATATGCCATATAAGTTGGTTGTTCTCTTAATCAAGAAGTGTTGAGATACTAGTATGGCATACAGATGAGATGTATGGGGACATCATCATTGAACGTGATCAACTCCAGAGTATTCTGCTGTCGAGAATATGTTTGATGAGATATAGGTATATGTATCCCTTAGACTTGAGATCACCTCAGTGACTTACAAGCAACTCACTATGCTTTGGTATTGGACTAACTAAATTTCTAATTCAGCAATGAAAGGCTTTTGGGCACAGTCAAGTACTTGCAAAGTCAGAGGGTGAACAAGATGGAATTAAGCACTCCAAGAGTTGGAGAAGAATGTATCACTGTATTTCAATATAACAAAACCTTGGCTAGGTTAATCCCTCAGATGGATTTGATATTTTGAAATACAATGTGGACAACCTAATCAGAGTTGATAGTTGAACTCTGAGGTGTCCTATGAGCATTGTGGTCAAGGGGATGAATTATATGGAAACTATTTCCGCATGGGTTCTAAGGATGGTGTTCTACACCTTCGACCTATCTAGCCGTCGGGTATCATTGCTAGATGGTCGCTTCGATTGATATAAAAATTTATTCCTATACTATCGATTTAGGTTCAGACCTATGAAGTCATACACATTAGAGCTTATGATCTGATCGGATAGTTGATCAACAATTAAAAATTATTCTAGGGTTAAATAATCAATATGATTGGTGTTTAACCTAGTGCAAGTGTTCCAAGAGGATCGATTAGCAATTGAATTGCTAATTGGCTTAATTTGATTAAGCCAATAGATTGAGATTAAGTCTAATTAAATATAATTTAATTAAATTTAGTTTGGGCTTGATTGGATCAAGTATAATTGATTTATTGGACAAGCAAATGCAAGAAAGAACTAGTCCTAGTCTAACTAGGACTCGGATTAATCCAATTTTCTAATTTAATTAAAAAATAAATTAAAATTAAATTTAATTTAATCTAATTTAATTAAGTTCTTAAATGGGTTAGGGTTTTATTTAATTGGGTTAGCTTAATTTTGATTTTAATTGGTTAAAAGATCTTGTTTGACCAAGTCAAAATAGGAGTCCTAGTGTGACTAAGACTCTCTATCACTTGTGCCACTTAATCCTTATACCCCATGCCCTTTTTGTTTTGTTTCTTATGTAAAAATTCTCCACTCCCATGGCTTCTAATGCCCTCTTTCTCTTCTTCTTTTCTCATAAGGCAATTTGTTGGAAGACCATATCAAAAGAGGAGTTAGTTTTGCTTAGGATTCTATGAGATAGAATCCTTGTTGACCAAAACACCTTCACTTGAGTGCCACCCCCTCTTTTAATTAATTCTTCTCTTATTCCATGAAAATAATCTCCTTTCTTTTGTTCCCTCTCTTACTAGTTCACGCCAATAATTATGGAGGAGGTCCCCAAGAGTTGGGCATCCCAACAACTTTCCATGTTTGGACATTCCTAGTCTAGGATTTTGATCTAACTTGGACTCTTCTTGTTCTCTATTTATTGGATGAATTTTATTCTATTTTTTTTGTAAAATACATAGCTTTGGGAGAGGTTTGGGTTGTCCAAAAATTAGAGGAAGAGGATCCTTAGGCATGGGAGTTCCATAGGCACCAAACTAGATGTCTAGGTGAGAGAAAAGAGCAGAAGAAGAGGGTCTTTTTCTAGGGCTATTTTATTATCAATCTCTCATCTTTTTTAAATTTTTTCTAAGAGAGTCTCAGATCAGTAAACTTTCATCTTTCTTCTCATATTTTGGAGAGTCCAAATTTTGAAGAAAAGAGCATCGGATCGATCGTCAAAGAAGGATCAGCACAGTACTAGCATGCTGTGTTGATTTCCTACATCGGACTTTAGATCAAAGATCATAGGCTCGTGTGGAAGACTTCTAGAGGTTGGATGTGTGTGCAGCTTGTGACATCATCCTCAAGCCTAGATCAGAAGTTAGAACGTCTAACTTGCTCAGGTAATAGATATGATCTATAAACTTCATACCTGCATTTGATGTAGTGTAGATCAAGATTGATATGATCAACCTTTTACTTTCTTATTTAATTTTAATTTTTAATTCAATATCCTATCTTGATCATGTAATAGATCTGAGATCTAGGTATTTATATATTTATTTAAATAAATATTTAATTTATTTAAGTCTTTTGCTGTAAGATCTTGAAAAAGTTTTCAAGATCTACCTATAAATCCCTAGATCTGGTTCCTTCAATTGGTATCAGAGCCAGGTTGTTATTACATGATTTTTATGCATGTTTAGATTATTTCTTAGATTAGATATAATTTATAATCTAATTATTAAATTTAAAATTAAAAAAAAAATTTAGATCTCACGAACTACCATAAGGTTGTCCTGCTGTAAGGTTTACCCCTTATAGTGAAAAAAGGTTATCCTAGTTCGTGATGATCTGACTCTAATCATAAATTTATTAGATTTGATCTAATTTTATTTATAATTTAATAGATTTAAAATAATTTTAAATCTAAAAATAAAATATTTTAGATTGCATAGACTGCCATAAGGTTGTCCTGCTGTAAGATTTATCCCTTATAGTGAATAGGTTGTCCTAGTACATGCTGATCTAAAATATTGATCATAAAATTTTAGATTAGATTAAGAGATTTTATGATCTGATTAAAAATATTTTAATCTAGTTTTAATCTTCATAAATACGTTAGATTTGATCTAGGAAGATTTATGATTGATTATTATTGAAACTGTTTCAATTACATGAACCTATTTAGATTAGATCTAAAGTAGATTCATGTTTATGTTACTTGCATATTGATTATGAATCAAACATACAACTTGATTGATAGAACCATGTTATAAAAATATTTTACAAATATAAAAATTATTTTCAAAAAGCCAAACTCCAACCCTCAGCCCAAAACTTAATTAAGAATTAAGAAGTTGGTTGATTAGGTTCTAGGATTGTAAATTGAAGATCCTATGACATGAATCATAACACATTAGGTTAATGGGTTAGTGGGAATTAGGTCCATTAATTGGGTTAGACCTAGAGTTAGATTAAAGAAAGGACATAATTAGAGAATTGACTAAATCTAATCAATTGTTGTCTTAGATTAGATCAAGGATTTTCTAGATCAATTGCAATAGTTATAATTGGTCAAGTCCATGTCTTTAACAAGACCCAATATGGACGTGATTCTTGGCTACGCGGTCTAGCATGAACTGTTAGGTTGATCTAATTGAAACTAATTAAACTGGTTGGTGTCTAAGGTAAACCAGACCAATGGTTTTTAATTGGTAGCTCACTTATCTGGCCATTTTTTATGGTGTCTAAGGCAAGCCTCACAGACCCTTCCACTGATCGAACTTACCTGGCCTCTTGGTGAGATTATGTTTTGATTAAATCACTTAACTATTTGAGCTGACCTATGTCAGCTAGGTAAATCAGTTTGACTGATTTAGGTGCTCCTAGACTAGCCTATTAATGATCTTCCTTAAGCTGACTTGGTGAAGTTAGTGGAAGGATCATGATAAGCTGGTTAATCTGACCAACTCGCTTCTATAAATTAAGTTCTCTAAAATTATTAGGTTCCTAAAATAAAATAGTTATATAATAACTGGATCATAGCTTTCCATTAAAGTGGATGATAATGAGTCCATCAGTTGGATAATCATTGGAGGCCCAAAGGCCTGATGCTTATCAATTGATGGAATTATCATTCATTATATGATCTCTTGGATACATCTTTCTAAATGGTGGTCAGGTGGGCCAACCAAAGTTGGGCCTGATCATTCATTTGTTGGATGGGCCAAGTATGGTCATGTTAATGGTTGGACCTAATTGGATCCTTTTCTGAGAAGGCCAAAGCCAACTGATCAGGGCCTAGGGCAAAATTTAATTACTGAAAATTATTTGAAGAAACAATTGGTTAGAAACTTACCCTCAGATGTATATGGGTGGGCCAACCAATGTTGGACTCTTGTACAGTCTATGTGGATTCTAGTACCCACTAAGAAATTAGGATAATTCCTCAAATTGGAGGTAGAGGCTATCAATTCAAATAAAATAGCGGGAGAAACCTTTTGATTAAAGTTTAAATTTTTAGGTTTAATGAATTAATTACTAATTAGATTTTGATTTTTCTTTGTGCAGACATGGCCACTTTTGTATCGCTTCGATCATTGTTAGACAATGATAAGTTGGTGGGACCCAACTTCGGTAGCTGGTACTGAAAGTTGAAGATTGTCCTAGAGCATGAATGGATCCTATACGTGCTGATGGATCCTACACCTGAGGAGTCAGCTGCCAATGCACATGGAATAGTCAGAGACACTTATCAGAAGTGGCTCAATGATCGAACCATAGTATGCTATATTATGTTGGCTGCGATGAGCGATGAGTTCAGTCGCAGGTTTGAGATAGCTCAACCAAATAAAATGGTCCAAGTGTTGGAGGACTCTTTTGGCACACCCGATGATGTTCCCCACACTATAAAATGGTCCAACAGTGGTATTCTTTATTTTGTACGTGGATGATATTTTCTTAATCGAGAATGATATCCCCACACTATAAGGAATAAAAGTCTAGTTGTCATCACAGTTCTCCATGAAGGACTTGGGTAAAGCATCCTACATCCTAGGGATGAAGATCTATAGGGATAGATCTAAAAGGATGCTTGGTATATCCCAATCCACGTACATAGAAACTATGCTGAAGAGGTTCAGCATGGAGAATTTCAAAAAGAGCCATCTCCCGATAAGCCAAAAAATTTTTCTCTAAGAAGAATTATCCGACAGCTCCTGAAGAAAGAGAGCGTATGAGTAGAATCCCATATGCTTCGATAGCGGGGTCCATTATGTATGCAATGACATGTAAGAGACCAGACGTAGCATACTCATTAGAAGTGGTGAGTAGATACCAGCCTGACCTTGAAGAAAATCACTAAAAGATGGTTAAAACCATTCTTAAGTATTTGAGAAATACTAAAGACCAATGGTTGGTTTATGGTGAGTCAGATCTGAAGCTTATGGGGTTTACAGACTCCAGCTTTCAATCAGACCATGATGATAGTAAAAGTGTGTCGGGGTATATCTTTACTCTAAATGGTGGAGCCATCTGCTGGAAATGTTTTAAGCAGCATACAGTGGCAGACTCTATTTGTAAAGCAGAGTACATGGTAGCATCAGATGAAACAAAGAAAGCTATGTGGCTAAGAAAGTTCATCATCAAGCTCGAAGTAGCACCCTCCATTGATGTTTCAGTCCTACTCTACTATGACAACACTGGCACCATAGCTCAAGCAAAGAAACTGAAGGCACACCAGCGGACAAAGAACATTCTATGCCACTTTCATTTGGTCCGTGAGATCATGGATCGTGGTGACGTTGACCTTCAGAAGATCGACGGAAAGGAGAACCTAGCCGACCACTTCACTAAAGCCCTAGCAATCAAGAAGTTCGACAACCATAAGTCAAAGATGGGTATTAGATACTATGCCGAGTGGCTTTAGGATAAGTAGGAGTTGTTGGAAATTATGTCCCAATGTCAATCATGAGCCTATTGATGGTTAAGCTATTTTATAATTATAATTAATTTATTAATTAATAAAAATATTTTGGCATCTTTTTCATCATAAGTTTAAATCTTCTAATGAACTCTATCATTGTGATGACGTCCTTAGGACTGTTTAGTTTTGAAAAGGAAAGGATTTATCAATTAGTCCTTAAATTTGTTCATGATCAAATGATAGGCTGTTAATTAGGACAACAGCGTCTATCAAGTATAGGTCACTATATGTCATATAGATTGGTCGTCCTCTTAACCAAGGAGTGTGGGGACACTGGTATGGTATACAGGTGAGAAGAATGGGTATATCGTCATTGAACGTGACCAACTCCAGAGCATTCTATTGTCAAGAATGTCTCTGATGGGATATAGGTATAAGTATCCCTTAGATCTAAGATCACCTCAGTGACATACAAGCAACTCACTGTGCTTTGGTACCGGACTAACTGAATTTCTAATTCAGTAATGGAAGGCTTCTAAGCATAGTCAAGTACTTGCAAAGTCGGAGTGTGATCAAGATGAAATTGACCACTCCAAGAGTTGGAGAAGAATGTATCACTGTATTCAATATAGCAAAACCTTGGTCAGAGTAATCCATCAGATGAATTTGATATTTTGAAATACAATGTGGACAATCTGATTAGAGTTGACAATTGAACTCTGAGGTGTCCTATGAGCATTGTGGTCAAGGGAATGAATTATATGAAAACTATATCCGCATGGGTTCTAAGGATGGTGTTCTATACCTTCGACCTATCCGACCATCGGGTATCATTATTAGATGGTCACTATGATTGGTACAAAAATTTATTTCTATGCTATTGGCTTAGGTTCAGACCTATGAGATCACACACATTATAGCTTATGATCTGATTGGATGGTTGATCAATAATTAAGAATTATTCTAGGGTTAAACAATCAATATGATTGGTGTTTAACCTAGTACAAGTGTTATAGGAGGATCGATTAGTAATTAAATTACTAATTAGCTTAATTTAATTAAATCAATAGGCTGAGATTAAGTCTAATTAAATATGATTTAATTAGATTTTATTTGAGCTTGATTGGATCAAGTTCAATTGGTTTATTGGATAAGCCAAGTGCAAGGAAGAACTAGTCCTAGTCTAATTAGGACTCAGATTAACCTAATTTTCTAATTTAATTAGAAAAAAAATTAGAATTAAATTTAATTTAATTAAGTCTTTAAATGGGTTAGGGTCTTTTTTAATTGGGTTTGTTTAATCTTGATTTTATTTGATTAAAAGATCTTGTTTAACCCAGTCAACATAGGAGTCCTAGTGTGACTTGGACTCCCTATCACTTGCGCCACTTAATCCTCACATCCCATGTCCTTTTTGTTTTGTTTCTTATGTAAATTTTTTCTCCTATGGCTTCTCATGTCCTCTTTCTCTCTTCCTTTTCTCATAAGGCAATTTGTTGGAAGACCAAGTCAAAAGAGGAGTTAGTTTTGCTTAGGATTCTAAGAGATAGAATCCTTGTTGACCAAAACACCTTCCCTTGAGTACCGCCCCCTCTTTTAATTAATTCTTCTCCTATTCCATGAAAATAATCTCCTTTTTTGTGTTCCCTCCCTTGCTGGTCCACACCAATAATTGTGTAGGAGGCGCCCAAGAGTTGGGCACCCCAATAACTTGCCATGTTTGGACATTCCTAGTCTAGGATTTTTTATCTAACTTGGAATCTTCTTTTTCTCTATTTATTGGATGAATTTTATTTTGTTTTTTTCATAAAATATAGAGCTTTGAAAAAAGTTTGGGGTGTGCAAAAATTAAAGGAAGAGGATCCTTGGGCGTGGGGGTTCTATAGGCATCAAATTAGGTGTCTAGGTGAGAGAAAAGAGAAGAAGAAGAGGGTCTTCTTCTAGGGTTGTTTTATTTTCAATCTCTCCTCCTTTTTTTGATTTTTTTCTAAGAGAGTCTCATATCAGTAAACTCTCATCTTTCTTCTCATATTTTAAAGAGTCTAAATTTTGAAGAAACGAGCATCAGATCGATCGTCGAAGAAGGATCAGCACAGTACTAGCATGCTGTGCTGATTTCCTGCATCGAACTTCAGATCAAAGATCCTAGGCTTATGTGGATGACTCCTAGAGGTCGAACATGTGTACAGCTCATGACATCATCCTCAAGCCTGGATCAACAAGTTAGAATGTCTAACTTGCTCAGATAATAGATCTGATCTATTAACTTCATACCTATATTTGATGTTGTATAGATCTAGGTTGATTTGATCAACCTTTTACTTTCTTATTTTATTTTAATTTTTGTTTTAATATCATGCCTTGATCATGTAATCGATCTAAGTTCTTATTGTTTACATATTTATTTAAATAAATATTTAATTTATTTAAGTCTTCCACTATAAGATCTTGAAAAAGTTTTCAAGATCTACCTATAAAACCCTAGATCTGGTTCCTTCATTTCGCTACTTTAATTTCAAAAAAAATTTGAAATCTATCTATGAAACCCTGCATGTTTTTCAATAATTCTTCCCTCGACTGCTGCATCGTCGAGCATCTCTTAATCTCATGCCTTCAGGAAAGTGCTACTGCAGTACTCCAGTGCTTCCTACCTCGTCTCCATACCTCCTTCTCATAAGTATCCAGATCCTTTCTTGCTGTACACAAACCATCCTCTATTGAACTGCGACTCTCCCTGGTGCTCCTATATAAAAAACCTGATCCATGATACCCCCAATTGCTTGAGACCTTCAGGCGCTCCCTGAGACCCCCTGGCTCTCCCTGACACCTGCTTCCGATCTTCTTGAGAAGCTCCTTATACTCTCTGCAGAGATACCCTCCTCGACTACTGCACCATCGAGCCTCTCTCAATCCCTATGCCTTCAGAAAGTGCTACTGTAACACTCCAGTGCTTCCTGACTCATCTTTACGCTACTCTACAGCCATCCAGTCCTAACCTGCTGGACCTCCGTGGATCATCCATCTCCATCACCCTCAAGGCTCCAACCGATCATACTGCTGAATACACCCCAACTACTTTTCACAGCCTTCCACTAGACTAAATAGTTACACCTTTAGCTCCACCTTGACCCTGACTCCTTGAGTGATCTCTCCTCTGACACGCCAAACACAATCACCAGCATCCAAAGCTGCATCCAAGAGAACAACATAAACCAAGAGAAAAAGCAAATCAAGAAAACAAAAAAAACCCAAACAACCACCTTTAGTTTTTTTTTCTTTTTTGTTCTTTGGAACCTTCTAGGCTCTTGGCTTCTCCCTTCTTTTGCTCCTCCTCCTCCCATCCAAAAATAGAACTAGACCACCTACTACCATGGAATGGTGCTGACCAACTCCTACCCATGCAACCGCCAGATTCAAGCACCACCACTGTTGGATCGGCATTGCGACTCCCCACTACTACTATTCGTGGCCTACCAATATCGAATCCAGGCTCCTTCATGCTAGATCCATGCTCCATATGCTGGATCCCGCCACTATGGCATGTCACTGTCACTGTTCGCGGCCCACCATCTTTGGATCCAAGCTTTGACCCAACCAAAAATAGAAATGGAGAATGCCTGCTGCCATGACCGCCACCGACTGATCTATGCTCGCACGACCACTACCGGATCTGGGCGCCGACCTTGGAGATGAAGCCTCCCTCCGATCAACTACTGTGTCTCATCATGGCATTGACGTCGGTGGTGTTTGGAAGGGGGAGATCTGACCCGATGTCCCCTGCTCCTTCATCTCTCCAATCGATTCCTGCTGCATGCGTGCTTGCTGGCTACATTCCACCAGCCACCATTGCTAGTTGCTCGTCACTGCTCTCACGCATGCCTACAGCCATGCACCACTACTTGAGATGACACCACTACCATCTACCATGTTTCTGGAAGGAGAAGACCACCTATCCACTCTGGATCGCGACGTCCTGCATGCCTTTCACTGAACCACCCATAAGAAACTTCTCTACATGCCTGATCGACCATCAGGAATGTTGACCAATCACTGGAATCAGCCACTAGGCCCAAGATTGATGGCCAATCACCAGCCACCACCAATCGAGAGGAAGAAAGGGGGGGCCCTGCCGGCTCTCCAAAACATTTTTTTTCTTCTTCCATGGAATTTAAATTTCATACCTATGCTGGATCTTGATCTTCATGCCTCCTCATCAAAATGGCTCTGATACCAACTGTAATAATCTAGTATCACTCTGATACCAATTGATGTGTAGGATTCCTTGACGTTGTTGAAGCTGAAGAAAGATTTGGGATGTGCCACCTACTTCCAAGCTTGGAGGTGCATCCCCTAGGGCACCTTGGCGTGTGAAGAAACCAGAGAGAGGGAGAGAGATGTGGGAGAAAATGGTGATCTATTTCTTTCTTTTCTACTAGGGTTTACAATATACATGTATATATATACCTATATATGGACTGAAACCCTAATCCATAAAAAATTTCCTAGGCTAACATAGTTTGAATGCACTGAGTAGCCCCCATAAGACCTACAAATCAGGGCTTCAAGATCATAGAGGGCTGAACCTCCATCCTAGGACCAAACCGATCCTAGCCCTAGGACCACACCTATCCTACTCTCCTAAATCCAACATCCTGACTCCTCCAGTGGCCTCCTAAGGCTTGGGAGCACCACTAATCCTAACATATGACACTGTATACTAGGTCACATCTAAGAACAAGATAAATAGGTTGACTTAAGAGAAAATCCTCAAAGTCAGTGGTTATGAATCATTTTCAACCTATGAATCTTGTCTTCTTGACAAAATGACCAAGTCACCTTACTGGAAAAGATGAGAAAGCCACTGAGCTCTTAGATCTAGTATATACTAATGTATGTGGACCTATGAGCACTAGTGCTAGAGCTGGATATCTCCACTTCATCACTTTCATAGAAGATCTATACAGGTATGGATATATCGATCTAATGAAATATAAGTTGGATTCATTTGAAATATTCAAACAATTTTGAAGTAGAAAAATAAACTAGAAAGAGTATTAAAACTCTTCGATCTAATCGAGGAGGAGAATATCATTTTGGTGAGTTTCTCACATATCTACGAGAGAATAAAATTTTCTTTCAATGGACTCCTCCAGGAATACCACAACATAATATGTGTCTGAAAGGAGGATTGAGACTATTAGATATGGTCCTATACGTGATAGATTTTGCCAACTTGTCAATATCCTTCCGAGATATGCACTTGAATCGGCTTGCTATCTTCTAAATATGAATTCCAATTAAGTCTATAATTAAAACTCCATATGAGATATGGACAGGGTGTAAGCCAGCACCTTCACACTTCAGGGTCTGGGGGCATCCAACATATGTGAAATGATTAATTGCAGATAAACTTGGACCTAGGTCTGAAAAGTGCACGTTCATAGGATACCCCAAAGAATCAAAAGGATATATTTTCTACTATACTGATGAAAAAAAGTATTCATCAGTCTTAAGGCAATTTTTTTGGAAAAGGAGTTCCTTGGTGAAGGAACTGTTGCCTCTAAGATTGAATTTGACAAAGTTCAATAGGTAGAAAGACTAACACCTGTAGCTAAACCTAAATTGAATTTGATTAGATCAAATCTGGAGCCTAGTGCACATGTACCATTAAGGTGATTCGGTAGAGTACTGCATCAGTCAGATAGATACTATGGTTTTTTGATTTGGGATGGTGATCCCTTCAAACTCAATGAAAATGGTGAGGATTCGATTACTTATATGGATGCAATGCAGAGGCCTGATTTTGAGAAATGGCTTAAGGCCATAAAATCCAAAATGAAGTCTATAAAGGTCAATGATGTATGGACATTGGTTGACCCACCTGAAGGAGTTAAATCCATTGGGTGTAAATGGATCTTTGAAAGGAATAAAGCACAGACGGAAAGGTGGAGACCTATAAAGCCTATCTGGTTGCCAAAGGGTATCATCAATGTTATGGTTTTGACTATGATGAGACATTCTTTCCTATGGCAATGCTCAAATCCATTCGGATAATGCTTGCTATAGCTATCCATCTAGACTATGAGATCTGACAGATGGATGTGAAACCACTTTTCTAAATCGAGAGCTAATCGAAGAGGTGTATATGATACAACCTGAGGGGTTCACATCTATAGATGAGTCCAAGATGTGCAAGCTTCAGAGATCTATTTATGGATTGAAGAAAGCATCTCAGAGTTGGAACATGTATTTTGATAAGATAATCAAAACGTATGGTTTCGTTAAGAATGAAGGAGAGCCCTGCATTTACAAGTGGATGAATGGTCCGGTAGTAGTATTCCTTGTCTTGTACGTAGATGACATTCTCTTAATAAAAAATGACATCCCTACACTACAAGGAATAAAAGTCTGATTGTGATCTAAGTTCTCCATGAAGGACTTAGGTGAAGCATCCTACATTTTGGGAATGAAGATCTATAGGGATAGATCTAAGAGAATGCTTGAGTTATCCTAGTCCATGTACATAGAAACTATACTGAATGTGAGCTCAGTTATGGTGCTCTCAAGCCTTGAAACTAGGTGGAAAGAGAGCAAGGAGCGAATGGAATCAACCATCGAAAAGCTTCAGCGAATGCTTTAGAAGAGCTAGCTTGGATCCTGTAAGAAGGGTCAGTCGGAGATGCAGTAGAGCTAGCACGATTAGAAGTCGAGTTGGCTCGAACCTTGAGAAAGTCGGCTCGAGCAAAAGTCCAAAAAGTGCATCAGGCTGATATACTAAAAGAGATGGCTTGGTTCCTATCAAAGCTAGCTCGAGTGAAAGTCGAGCCGACTCGAACCCTGAGAGAGCCAACTCGAGCAAGAAAATAGAGAGTTATGATTCAAGCTCTTACAGGAGACATCACCGTCAAGCTGACTTGCTTGCTAATCGAGCTGGGTCGAGCAATGAATAGAATAGAATGTAGTTTTTATTCTGGTCTGAGATTGGGTTTAATCCTAGGGACTTAGGGCCTTGGTTTGTAAGGTCCTAAGGGGGCTAACCTATGGATTGGATTGAAATTTGTCCAATGGATGTGTGCATGGAAGACAAGGGTGTACATGGGCTCGGGGAGTGCATTACATTAGGTTAGCTAGGAAAGTTTTTTAGGTTGGATCTTATTTGATCAGGTACATATACTCTATACTAAGTTTTATAAACCAAGCATGGAATCAATACAAGCTTTTTCTCCCTGAAAAATCTCTCTTCCTCTCTCATTCTCTTCCTTCTCTCCATGCCTAGGGTTTGCTAGGGTTTCAGCAGAACAACCATCCCTTTTCTCAAATCTTTGTTGCTGTTTCTGCAATCATTGAGTAGCAAGGATTGTTCCCATTGGATTGGTATCAGAGTAGCCATCTAGTTATGATAATTGATATCAGAGCTAGGTGATGCCATGGTGATGCACCAATAATTGGTATCAAAGCCTTGGTGTTAGATCTAGTGGAGAAAAGGTTAAAGCTTTGCCTGGGGTTGTGGTAAGATGCTAAATAGATTCCTTTGAATATAGTTTATTCTCTTTTGTGTTTGGTTATTGGAATTTGGTTGAGATGGCATCGAGTACCATCAAGGCAGACTTTGAAAAGTTTGATGGCAAGGATAACTTTAACCTTTGGCAGAAAAGGATGAAAGATTTACTAGTGCAGAATAGAATCTATAAGATCTTGACTTATGAAGGACCAGAAAAGATTTCTGTTGAAGAGTGGGAGGAACTTGAAGAGATAGCCTTTAGTAGAATTCATATGTGTCTCACTAATGAAGTTCTACTAAAGACTAATATGGAAACCACCCTGAAAAGACTTTGATAGAAACTGGAGAACACATATATGGGCAAGAACATGACAAACAAGCTATGGTTGAAGAAACAGCTGTACAGTTTGCGGATGCCCAAAGGACGAGATCTAGTTTCCCACATCCAAAAGTTCAATCAAGTTTGCTCGGATGTTATGAGTCTTGATAGAAGATTGATGAGGAGGATAGAGCTCTCCTATTATTGTGTTCGTTGCGAATAGCATATGATGGTCTCAGCACTACTCTAGTGTATGGAAAGGAGACATTAAACTTTGTGGAAGCAGTTGGAGTTCTTAGATCAAACGAGCAATGAGAGAGGCTAGTTAGAGGAAATCCTAATTCAGAGGTGCTTTCTATGAATGAGAGGCAAGGAAGGCTTAAGGAGAGGACTCAAAAAAAATCTAAGGGTAGATCAAAGTCTCGAAGAAATTAGAAGATTTGGAAATGCTACAAGTATCTTCAACCTGATCATGTTAGAAGAAATTATCCACTTTTGAAGAATGAAAAGGGGAAGGGCCCTTCTAAGGGTGGATTGACTAGTAGAAGTGGTGCTCTATCATCTAAAGATAGTAGAGAACATATACTAGTAATATCAGATGAAGTAGCAGAGTTGGACAATCACTAGATACTAGATTCAGTATGTTTCCACCATTACACTGCATATTGAGAGTGGTTCTCATCTTATGAAAGATCCGATGGAGAGAATGTAAGTCTTGGAGATGATCATCGATGTAAACTTGCTAGTGTAGATATAGTCAGAGTGAGGATGTATGATGGTGTCGTACGAAGACTCAGTAATATGAAGCAAGTACCAGAATAGACGAAGAACTTGATATCCTTGGATTACTTGAAAGAACAGGGATATGCTTTCAGTTGTTAGCCAGCCAGCAAGTGTTTGAGGATTTCCAAGGATGCATTGGTGGTGAAGAAAGGGAGAAGACTAAGCAACAATCTATATAGGATGGAGGGCTTAGTGGTTACAGATAGTGCAGAGGTGTCTATAGCAGCACAAGAGGAGCAGCTAGCCTACAAGCTGTGGCACTATGATATTGGTCACATGAGTAATAGGGGGCTCATAGAGTTGAGTAGAAGAGGTCTAATTCCAATAATTAGAAAGAAAAGAGATGACATATGTGAGCCCTGTATCTATGGCAAATAGCATAAAGTTTCATTCGCTAGTAATACCAAGCAGAGTAAAGCTGTTTTGAAGCTTGTTCACTTAGACTTATGGGGACCGACACCTATTGCATCTCAAGGTGGTGCAAGATATTTTACCACCTTTATAGATGATTTCTTCAGAAAGGTATGGGTCTATCTAATAAGAAAAAAATTAGATATTTTTGCCCAATTTAAAATCTAGAGAGCTGAGGTGGAGAAGAAAACATGATAGCCAGTGAAGTGTTTGAGGTCTGATAATGGAGGAAAATGCACCAGCCTAGCATTCTGGAGATACTATAAAGCAAATGGAATAAAATGCCATTATACAATGAAGATGACCTCTCAGCAGAATGGTGTCATGGTGTCGTGGAGAGGATGAATCGAACACTGATAGAGAAGGCTAGAAGCTTGAGGCTGTAGGCATCACCGTCCAAATCATTTTGGGGTGATGCTCTTATTTATGCATATTTTCTTGTGAATAGGTCTTTCCATAGAAAATTGAATGGATGACTTCTAGAGGCTATATGGAGTGGAAAGAAGGTGGAGATTGGCCACCTAAAGGTGTTTGGCTGTCCTGCATATGCTTTGGTAGAAGAAGCTGACAGAAACAAGTTGGACCAAAAGTCATAGAAGATGATATTCATCAGATTTTCATGAGGTATGAATGATTTCTTGCTATGAGATTTACATTCTCAGAGGTATGTCATTAGTCAAAATATGATATTTGATGAAAAGAGCATCATGTTGAAGTCAGAAAGTGTAGATGGAGTTGTAAAGACAACATAGGACACCATGGAAAATCTCTCGGATACAGGTGATTTGCCCTCAACATCAACCTTGGGTCGTGTTCAGTTTGAGGTGGAGGTAGGTAGGCATGGTGATACACTTATGGAGGACCAGCATGGAGAAAGATCTATCCTGGAAGAAGTGCAGTGGAAGCCACAACCAGCAAACTTGCAGGATACCACAAGGAGAGTGGCACTGCACAAGCCGAAGCATACTATTTGCAAACCGGTGAGATATGGCATTGATGAGACTATCTCCTATGCTCTCATCACTGCCAATGGAGATCTAAAGAGTTTTGAAGAGGCCATGAAGAGTCCGAACTGGGAGTCATGAATGCAAGCCATGATGGAAGAGATGGAGTCTCTCAAGAAGAATCGAACATGACAACTGGTGGATCTACCGGATGATTCTCGATCCATTGGCTCCAAATGGGTTTTCATAAAAAAAGAGAAACCTTCAAAGCAAGGTGGAGTGAGGTACAAGGCTAGATTGGTAGCCAAAGGATACTCACAGAGAGAAGGAATTGATTACTTAGAAGTCTTCTCTCTAGTTGTCAAACATATATCCATCAGGGTGATGTTGAGCATAGTTGCTACTCATGATTTGGAGCTGGAGCAAATGGACATTAAGATAGCATTCCTCCATAGGGATTTGGAGAAGAACATATACATGGAGCAGCCATAGGGCGTCAGGAAGCTTGGGTCAGAGGGAGAGGTCTGTTTATTGAAGAAATTATTGTATAGATTGAAGCAGTCTCCCAGATAGTGGTATAAGCGATTTGACACTTATGTGAGAAGTATTGGACTTTTTAGGTGTGATCATGACCTATGTGTATATGTGAGGTCTCTAAAAAATGGATCTTGGTTATACTTACTCTTGTATGTAGATGACATGCTAATAGCATGCAAGAGTAAGGAAGTAGTGCAGGAGTTGAAGGAAGCTTTATCTCGAAAATTTGAGAAGAAGGACTTGGGGCCTACGAAGAAGATCCTTGGTATGAAAATTGTCAGAGATAGAACAAAGATGCTACTGCATCTATCTTAGGAAGGATGCATCAAGAAGATCTTGGAGAGGTTTAATATGAAGGAGGCAAAATCAGCTGAGCTGCCACAAGCCGGGCATGTCAGACTCTCTAAGACTATGTCACCACAAACTGAGAAGGAGGTTCAGAAAATGTAAAAGGTTCCATATGCTTCTGGTGTAGAAAGTATTATATACTCTACGATATGTTGTAGGTTAGATTTAGTCCATGCAGTGAGTCAGGTGAGCAGATTTATGGCTTAGCATGGAAAGGAGCATTGGAGAGCACTGAATGGTATCTTTAGATACTTGGCAAGTTCAATTGGGATCGGCATTCACTATGGTCAGCAGGAAGGTGCTAAGGAACATCCTAACATGTCTAAGGAAGCTCAAGGGCTAATAGAAAAATATTTGAATGCAAATTTTGGTGGAGATGTGGATACTCGATGCTCGATTATAGGTTTTGTATCCAGCTTGTATGGAGAACCAGTCTCATGGAGATTATGCTTGCAACCAATTACAGCCTTGTCCACTACTAAAGCAGAGTACATTGGGATCATGGAGGCAGCGATGGAAGCTCTATGGTTGAAGGGCATGGCACTGGAGATGGGATTCCCATAGGATGCAACTAGGATAAAGGGAGCGTGTAGAGTTTCTAGCTCTACTTTTAAATTTTTTTTTCAAAAAATATATGCAGTGAAAACCATTATTAATCAAATTAATAATAAGATCTATAGATCTAATCTAAAAGCTCTGGATGCTATAGGATCAAATGTATCATATATATGCATATCTAAAAATAAAAATAATAACTGCAATAAAACTATTTTTACTACTCTATGTGTTCAGAGCATATTATCTTGCGTGGATAGTTGATCACCGCAATCCGAATGTTGTCGGATAGGTCCACTGATCATGATGCAGCCACACAGTGCATCTAGCCTTCATGGATTGTCCACACGAGGCCCTGGTCCCAATCGGCTCCTCCTGAGTGCTAGCTCGACGTAGGAACCCTTTGATGGCTGATTTAGATCAAACTGATTCGATCTGCCTCCAGCAATTTTGGATTCTCCAAAAAATTACCAGAGGTAGGGGAGAGGTAGAGGAAGGTCTCCCGAGAGTCACATGATTTTATGACACTCACAACTCATGTTCTCTCTTCCCAATCCCTAGGCTAAAATCTTAAGGTAGCACTCACCTAGAACCCTGTGCAACACTCGTGAAATTTTTCTCAGAAAACTTTTGGTATTTTTCATGCACAATAGGGTGGACCACATGGAGGGTGATTTCTCTTCTCAAATTCTTCACATGCCCCATCACAAAACTCCTTTTAATCTGCACAAACAGAGTAGAGAGCACGTGGAAGGATAAGGATCAGGTGGTTGATTATTCGAATTCAAACTCCATTTAAATTCAAACAATAAGCATCTGATTTTATCCACTTAAGGAAATGAGAAGGAAGGGAATGCGCCCTCTTGTGCATGGATTTCTTCATGAGAATTCTCAATTCTCATGGAGAAAAGGGTGGGTGCAAGATCAGGGTGATGTGGCGCATAAGACTACTCAAAACAATCTTTCAAACCTTATCCAATTAAGACTCAATCCAAACTAATTTGGCAAGGCTCAATTAGACTAGGCTAAATCCAACTTATTTAGGCTTAATTAGGCATAGTTAAATCCTAATCAAATTAAAAATTAATCAAGCCAAACCCTTGATCAAATCAGGGATTAACCCATCTTGATGATTAGATCATCTCATAACCTAATCGAGTCAAATCCAACTAAACCCAATTCAATTGGACTTGAACCAAAAACCATTACTCAATTAAATTGAGATAATTAGTGATCAAATTACTAATCAGCCATTAGATCGGATAGGAACCTATAGTGTGTGTGACCCCATATGTTCAAATCTAAGCCAGTAGCATAGGAATGAATTTTTTGTACTAATCAAAGTAACCATCTAGCAATGGTACCCGACATTTGGATAGGTTGAATAGTGCAATCGGAATATTCAAAATCTATGTAAATATGGTTACCGCATAATTCATCCCTTTGACCTTCAAGCATAAGATGACTTAGGGTTAAACTGTCATTCCTAGAAGATACATCCAAATTATGTCTCGAAGTAATTAGTCCTGTGACCCCTCACAAGGACTATCCTAGCCAAGGTTTTGCTAAATTGAAATACTATAGAACACAGCTCTTATGTCCAGGAGTGATCAATCCCATCTTGACTCATGCATCAACTCTTCAAGTACTTGACTGTACCTAAAAATCTTCCATCATTGAATTAAAAATTTAGGTAGTCCTGTACCAAAGTATAATGAGTTACTTGAAAGTTACCATGGTGATCTCAGGTCGGAGGAACACTTATGTCCATATTCCATTAGAGTAATTCTTGATAATAGAAAAGCTCTAGAGTCGATCATGTTCAGAGTAGATGTATCTGTACATCTCACTTGCATGCCACATCAGTGTCTCTATACTCCTTAAGAGGACAACCAACTTATATGACACACACCAACCTATACTTGGTAAACGTTGTCATCCTTGACAACAATGTATCATTTAGTCATGAACAATTTTAAGGACTAAATGACAAATCCTCTTTTGTTGATTCTAAATAGTTCTAAGGACTTTATCATAATAGACAGAAGTTCATTAGAAGATAAAAGATTTTTGATAAAAAAACTAGAATAACTTTTATTTAATTATTATTCATATATAATTAAATAAAATAGCTTAATCATCATCAGGCTGATGATTGGCTTTGAGACACTATTTCTAACAATCTTCTACTTGGCCTAAAGCCAATCTGTGCAGTATCGTATATCCATCTTCAACTTGAAGTCGTCGAACTCCTTCACCATAATGGCTTTAGTCAATGGGTTGGCCAAGTTCTCCTTTCAATCGATCTTTTGAAGATCAACATCACCTCGATCCCTGATCTCTCGGACAAGGTGAAAATGGTATAGAATATGCTTTGTCTACTGGTATGCTTTCGATTTCTTTGCTTGAGCAATGGCTCTAGAGCTATCGTAGAAGAGCAGAACTGGACCATCTAGAGAGGGTGCTACTCTGAGCTTGGTGATGAACTTCTTCAGCCACATCGCTTCTTTGGCAGCATCTGATGTAGCAACATACTCCATCTCATACACTGAATCGACCATGGTATACTGTTTGGAACTTTTCTAGCATACAGCTCCACCATTAAGGATAAACACATATCCCAACACACTCTTGCTGTCATCATGATCAGACTAGAAACTGAAGTCTGTAAACCCCACAAGTTTCAAATTCGATTCATCATAAATAAGCTACTGGTTCTTAGTATTTCTCAAATACTTCAGGATGATTTTAACAACTTTTCAATGGTTCTCTCCTGGATCAGGTTGGTAATACTCACTACCCCTAATGAGTATGCTACATCTAGTCGTGTACATATCATGGCGTACATAATAGAACCCACCATCAAAGCATATGGAATCTACTCATATGCTCTCTATCTTGAGGTGTTGTCGGACAATCCCTCCTCGAGAGAGAAATTTCATAGTCTATCGATAGATAGCCTTTCTTAAAATTCTCCTTGCTGAACCTCTTCAACATAGTATCAATATACATGGACTCGAACAATCCAAGCAACCTTTTAGATCTATCTCTATAGATCTTCATTCCTAGGATGTAAGAAGCTTCTCCCAAATTCTTCATGGAGAATTATGATGACAGTCAGATTTTTAATCCTTATAATGCAGGAACATCATTTCCGACTAAGAGAATGTCATCTACATATAAAATAAGGAATACAACTGCTGGACCATTTGCCCACTTATATATGCAGGGCTCTTCTTCACTCTTAACGAAGCCATACATCTTGTTCGTCTTATCAAAATGTATGTTCCAACTTTGAGATGCCTACTTCAATCCATAAATGGATTTCTAAAGCTTGCACACCTTGGACTCATCTATGGATGTGAATCCCTCAGGTTGTATCATAAACACCTCTTTAGTCAGCTCTCCATTTAGGAAAGCTATCTTCACATCCATTTGCCAGATCTCATAGTCTAGATGGGCAGCTATTGCAAGTATTGTCCGAATAGATTTGAGTATTACCATAGAAAAAAATATTTTATCATAGTCAATACCATAACATTGACGATACCTCTTGGCAAACAAATGGGCTTTATAGGTCTCCACCTTCCCGTCTATGCCTCTTTTTCTTTTAAAGACCTAATTATATCCTATGGATTTTACTCCTTTAGGTGGGTCAACCAATGTCCATACATCATTGACCTTCATGAACTCCATTTTAGATTTCATAGCCTTAAGCCATTTTTTAGAGTTGTATCTCTGCATTGTATGCATTTAGACGATCAGATCTTCATCATTCTCAACAAGTTTGATAGGATCACCATCCCAAACCAAGAAATTATAGTATTTGTCCGACTAACATGATACTCTACCAGATCATCTTAAGGATGCAGGTTCAGTAGGCTCTGGGTCTGATCGAATCAAATCTGGTTTAGGTTCAGCTACTTGTGTCGGTTCTTTCTACCCATCGAACTTCTTCAAGCTTGATCTTAGAGGCATTAGTCGCTTCACTAAGGAACTTCTTTTTTAAAAAGACTACCTTAAGACTGATAGACACTTTTTGCTCATCAACTAGGTAGAAGTAATATCCTTTGATCTCTTTTGGGTATCCTATAAAGCTACACTTGTCAGACCTAGGTCCAAGCTTATCCATTACTAAATGTTTGACATAAGCTAGACACTCTTAGATCCTAAGGTGTGAGAGTACTGGCTTATGCCCTATCCATATCGGTGTTTTAGAAATAGACTGACTCAAAATCCTATTTAGAATATAACAAGCTGACTCGAGCACATATCCCCAGAGGAAGATCGATAGATCGATAAATTCCATCATAGATCAAACCATGTCCAATAGGATTCGATTCTTCTTTTTGGACACACCATTATGCTATGATGGGAGGAGTCCATTGGGAGAGAATCCCATTCTCTCCAAGATATGTTAGAAATTCACTAGAAAGGTACTCATCCCCTCGACTAGATCAAAGAGTTTTAATACTTTTTTCAGTTTGCTTTTCTACCTCATTACGGAATAGTTTGAATATTTCAAATGACTCCGACTCATGCTTTATTAAATAGATATACCCATACCTCGATAGGTCGTCTGTGAAGATTATGAAGTAGAAATATCCACCTTTAGCGCTTGTACTCATGGGTCCATATATATCAATATGTACTAGACTCAAGAGTTCACTAGCTCGCTTATCCTTTCTAGTAAAAGATGACTTGGTCATCTTATCAAGAAGACAGGACTTATAGATCGAAAGTGATTCACAATCACTAACTTCAAGAATTCCTTCTTAAGCCAACCTATTTATTCTATTATTGTTGATGTGACCTAGCCTACAATACCAAAGATAGACATCTAACACTTTATCTATTTTAGGATGTTTACTAGAGGTTTGGGCTATGTTACCAGGCTGTGATAATAGGTTTGGGCTACGTTACCAGGTTTGTCTATTCATTATTCATTTGTCCAACATAAACTATAACACCATTCAAAATGATATCATAAAAAATTACTTTTATTGAAAATCAATAACTATTCTTGACCAAAAGGCCTACAGAAATTACATTCAAACTTGGACAAAAGTAACAATCACTAAGAATAACTCTATGAGAATTGATTATAAGGTTCACGATTTCTAAAGCTAGAATTGGAACTTATCTTCCATCTCCAATGTTCAGGAATCTCTCTCCTTCACCAAATCTCTACTGACCTACAAATCCTGCATCAAATTATAAATATGATAAGGGCTTTTAGAATCTAATACCGAGGTAGTAGTATCATAAATCGAGAAGTTGCAAGATGTTATCATATAATTACCTTGCCCAGCAACTACTTACTTTTTTCTTAGCCTATTCGGGTCCAGGAAGGCAATGTATTGAGGATAATTTCTCTTCCAATGCTCCTGCTTCTTGCAAAAGAAGCACTCTACTTGGCTCTAGTCAGGCTTGCGCTTCTTGGTCTGACCCTCTGTAGACGTTCCAGCATGCGGCTACCCCTTTTTATTCTTCTTCTTATTATTCTTCTTTCCTTTCTTAAAGGATCGACCAAAAGAAGATCCTCTCACTACATTTATTAACTCCTTGTAGAGCTGGTGATCCTTCTCAAAATTCTACAGCAACCCCAATAAACCAATGAGTAAAGAAGGAAAGGAAGGACTTGGAAAAGGAATTAAGGATCGCATCCTTATCAAGCTGCTTGTGTAGGGGGAGGCCCAGCTTATTTAGGTGCTCAATCATATCGATCATGTACAATACATGATCAGTGACTGATGCCCCATCCCTCATTCGAGCATTGAAAATTGCACAACTAGTCTTGTGCCTCTCAACGTCGTCAGGCGTACCAAAGAAGTCATTCAACATTTTAAGCATTTCCTATGGTTAGGCATTGTCAAACCTACGACTAAACTCATCATTCATTGTTGTCTGCATAATATACCAAATGATGGTGCGGTCGTTGAGCCACTTTTGGTAAGTGTCTCTGACCGTGCCTCTTGCATTCGGAGCTAGCTCCTTAGGTGTAGGATCCGTCAGAATATATAGGATCTATTCATGCTCCAAGTCGATCTTTAACTTTTGATACCAACTATCGAAGTTAGATCCCATAAGTTTGTTATTATCTAATAATAACTAGAGCGATAGGATAGTGACCGTTTCTGCACAAAAGAAAAACCAAACCTAATAAGTATGTGAATAATTTATCCTAAAGATTTGGACTTTAATCTTAAGATTCTCCTACTATTTTATTCGAACTGGCAGCCTCTACCTCCAACTCAAGGAATTACCCATAATTTCTTAGTGGATACTAGAATCCACATAAACTACACACGAGCTCAACTTTGGTTGGTCAACCCATGTGCACCTATGGGTAGGTTCATAATCAATTATTTAACCAAACAACTTTTAGTAATTTAATTTTTGCCCCAAAAGTCTAATTAGTAGACTTTGGCCTCCATTGAAAAGATCCAGTTAGGTCCAACCATTAACATGACCACATTTGGTGCATCAGACCAACAAATGATCAGGCCCGACTTTGATTGACCAACCTGACCACTATTAGAAAGACACGATCAAATTATTATATTATGAATGATAATTTCATTACTCAATAAACACCCAATCTTTGGACCTCCAATCATTATTAAACTAATGGACTCATTATCACTCAACTAGATGGGAGGCTATGATCTAGTTATCATTATAACTATTTCATTTTTAAGAATCTAATAATTTTAGAGAATTTTATTAATCAATTTTAATTGATCAGCCAATTAGGATCCTCCCACTGACTTCACCAAGTCAGATCAATATGGACCTAATTCAAGCCGACATTAGGAGCACCTAAATCAGTCAAACTAATTTACCTAATTGACATGGGTGAGCACAAATCACCAAGTGGTCTAATCAAAATCTAATATACTAGGATGGCTAGGGAAGTGAGATCAATGGAAGGAATATGCCATTAACTCATCAAAGATCGAATCAGTACGAGTAGCTTTCAATTAAAAACCACTGATCTGAGCTGCCAGACTTACCTTAGACACCATCCGATTTATTAGTTTCAATTTGACCAACCTAGCAATTTTAGGTTTGACTGCATAGCCACGAATCAAGTCCATTTGGTCCTCATTATAGGCATGGGCTTGACTAACTACAACTATTATAATTTGATCTAAGGAGTCCTTAATCTAATCTAAATCAATATTTGGTTAGATTTGATCAATTACTCTAATTTAGTCCATTCTTTAGCTAACCTTAGGTCTAACCCAATTAATGGACCTAATTCGATTAATCCAATAACCCATATTTTCTGATCAATGACTTAAAATCTTTAAATCATAATTCTAGATCCTAATTCATCATGCTTAATTCTCAATTAAGTTTAAGGCTGAGGATTGAGGTTTGGCATTTTAAAAATATATTTTAAAATTTTTGAAAGTTTCTTTACATCCTAGCACTATTACACTAAATAAATCGACTCATTTCAAAAATGGATTGGCTTATTTCATAAACAAGCATTAGATGTAGGTTAGGTTTCATAAAATCAATCATTTAAGACATTCAATCAACTTCTTAGTTGAGCTGGCTCGGATCCCTCCAAGCTAGCCTGAGCAGAAGCAGAGTTGGCTCGGTTCCTAAGATAGCCAGCTCGGGCTAAAGGCCCGAAGACCATCATTTTCATCCGGCAAACTTGGATCTAATCTAAGTCGGCCCAAATTGAAGCTGAGCTAGCTCAGTTCCTCATCGAGCTGGCTGGAGCATCAATCCAAAAATCATATCATGGTCGGCACACTGGTCAAGCTGGCTCAAATCCTGAGCGAGCCGGCTCGATCGACGAACAGAACCTTCCTAAGATCCTGTTCAGGTTTAATCTAAAACTTTGTACTCTATAAAAAAATCATGAAATTATTTATATCTAATCTAAACATTAATTCATGATAAAATTTAAATTAAATCCATCAAACTCATCATAAAAATTATTAGATCTAATCCAAAGTTTTATGATCAATTTTATAGATTGTAACATGCAAGGACAACCTTTCCACTATATGGGGTAAACCTTACAACAGGACAACCTATACAGTCCATTCAATCATCATTTTTATTTTTCAGATCAGATTATTATTTAGATCCAATCTAAAAATAATCTAAATCATGTATATATAATACATCAAAGAATCTACTACTCTGATACCAATTGAAGAGAGCATGTAGGGTTTCTAGCTCTGCTTTTGAAATTTTTTTCGAAAAACATACGTAGCAGAAACCATTATTAATCAAGCTAATAATAAGAGCTACAGATCTAATCTGAGAACTCTACATGCTACAGGATCTAATATATCATATATACATGCATATATGAAAATAAAATAATAACTATAATAAAATTATTTTTGTTGCTCTATGTATTCAGAGTACATTATCTTGTACGGATAGTCGATCACCACAATCTGAATGTCACCGGAGAGGTCCACTCATCATGATGCAGCCACATAGTGCATCTAGCCTCCATGGATCATCCACATGAGGCGCTAGTCTAGATCGGCTCCTTCCGAATGCTAGCTCGATGCAGGAACCCATTGACAGCTAATTTAGATCGAACTAATTTGATCTGCTTTTAGTGATTTTGGATGCTCCAGAAAATTACCAGAGATAGGAAAGAGGTAGAGAAAGGTCTCTTGAGGGTCATGTGATTTTGTGATGCTCACAACTAACATTCTCTCTTCCCAAACCCTAGGCTGAAATCTTAGGACAGCACTCACCCAGAACCCTGTGCAACACTCTTGGAATTTTTCTCAGGACACTCTCGATATTTTTCATACACAATAGGGTGGACCACATGGAGGGTGACTTCTCTTCTCAGATTCTTTGCATGCCCCATCACAAAACTCCTTTTAATCTGCACCAAATAGAGTAGAGAGTGCATGGAGGGATAAGGATCAAGTGGTTGATTATTCAAATTCAAACTTCATTTAAATTCAAATAATAACCATCTTATTTTATCCACTTAAGGACATGAGAAGGAAGGGCATGCACCCTCTTGTGCATGGATTTCTTCATGATAATTCTCAATTCTCATGGAGAAAAGGGTGGGAGCAAGATCTGGGTGATGTGGCACATAAGACTAGTCAAAATAGTCTTTCAAAACTTATCCAATTAAGACCCAATCCAAACTAATTTAGCTAAGCTCAATTAGACCAGGTTAAATCCAACTGATTTAGGCATAGTCATATCCTAAATAAATAAAAAATTAATCAAGCCAAATTCTTGATCAAATCAGGGATTAACCCTTTTTGATGATTAGATCATCTCGTAACCTAATCGAGTCAAATCAAACTAAACCCAATTCAATTAGACTTGAACCAAAAATCATTACTCAATTAAATTGAGTTCATTAGTGATCAAATTACTAATCAGTTATTAGATCAGATAGAAATCTCTAGTGTGTATGATCCTACAGGTTCGAACCTAACTAGTAGCATAAAAACCAATTTTCTATACTAATCAAAGTGACCATCTAGCAATGGTATCCGATGTCCAGATAGGCCGAATTATGCAAT
This sequence comes from Cocos nucifera, assembly GCA_006176705.1. Taxonomy (NCBI): domain Eukaryota; kingdom Viridiplantae; phylum Streptophyta; class Magnoliopsida; order Arecales; family Arecaceae; genus Cocos; species Cocos nucifera. The sequence continues at coordinate 111,176 of QRFJ01001647.1, forward strand.
CATAATATTTAGAACCTACGTGAATATGGTTACCACATAATTCATCCCTTTGACCTCTGTGCATAAGATGACTCAGGGCTAAACTATCAATCTTGGAAGATACATCCAATTTGTGTCTCAAAGCAATTAGTCCTGTGACCCCTCACATGGACTACCCTAGCTAAGGATTTGTTAAATTGAAACACTATGGAACGCTCCTATGTCCAGGAGTGGTCAATTTCATCTTGACTCTTGCATCGACTCCTTAAATACTTGATTATACTTAAAAATCTTTCATCACTGAATTAAAAATTTAGGTCATCCGGTACCAAAGCATAGTGAGTTGCTTGGATATCATTATGGTGATCTCAGATCGGAGGGATACTTATGCCCATATTCGATCAGAGTAATTCTTGATAGTAGAAAAGCTTTAGAGTCAGTCACGTTCAGTGTAGATGTACCTCTACATCTCACCTGCATGCCATACCAGTGTTTCTACACTCCTTGGTTAAGAGGACAACAAACCTATATGACACACAATGATCTATACTCGATAAACGTTGTCGTCTTTAGTAACAACATATCATTTGATCGTGAATAATTTTAAGGACTAAACGATAAATCCTCCTTTATCAAATCTAAATAGTCCTAAGAACTTCATCACAATAGATAGAAATTCATTAGAAGATGAAAGATTTATGAAGAAAAAGCTAGAATAACTTTTATTCAATTAATGATTCATATATAATTACATAAAATAGCTCAATCGTCATCATGCTGATCATTGACTTTGGGACACTATTTCCAACATAGGATGCATTGTGACAGTCAGTGCTTTATTGCTCGCATAGAACTCTATGTATCATATGAGGATCAAGCACATTGATATTAGATACCATATGATCAGAGAGCTAGTGGAGGATGGTAAAGTGGAGCTAGTGAAGGTTCACACCAATAAAAATCTTGTTGATGTACTCACAAAGGTACTTCCATTGAATAGCTTTTATAATTGCATGGTATTGATGGGTTGTCAGATAAAGTTGAGTTCACAAAGACTTGGGAGCACTAAGGTTGAGATTGTGAGCTCAGGTATGGTGCTTTCAAACCTTGAAAGTAGGTGGAAAGAGAGCAAGGAGTGAATGAAATCTACTATCAAAAAGCTTCGATGAATATTTCAGAAGAGCTGGCTTAGATCCTATCAAAAAAGCCAGCGCGAGATGCAAAAGAGCCAGCCCAAGTAGAAGCCAAGCCAACTCGAACCCTGAGAGAGCCGACTTAAGCAAAAGTCTAGAAAGTGTATCAGGCTGATATGTTATAAGAGCTGGCTCAATTTTTGTCAGAGCTAGCCCAAGTGGAAGTCGAGCTTGCTCGAACTCTGAGAGAGCCAACTTGAGCAGTGGAATAAAGAGTTATAATTCGGGCTCTCGCAAGAGACACTGCCATCGAGCTGACCAGAATGTTGATTAAGCTAGCTCAAGCAGTGAATAGAATAGAACGTAGTTTCTATTTTGGCCTAGGATTGAGTTTAATCTTAGGGACTTAGGGCCTTGGTTTGTAAGGTCCTAAGGGGGCTAACCTATGGATTGGACTGGGATTTGTCCAATGGGTGTGTGCATGGAAGACATGGGTGTACATGGGCTCGAGAAGTGTATCACATTAGGTTAGTTAGAAGAGTTTTTTAGGTTAGATCTTATTTGATCAAGTATATATACTCTATATTGAGTTTTATAAACTAAGAACGGAATCAATACAAGCCTTTTCTCCCTAAAAATTCTCTCTTCCTCTCTCGTTCTCTCCCTTCTCTCCATGCCTAGGGTTTGCTAGGATTTCAACAAAATGGCCATCCCTTTTCTCAAATCATTGTTGCTGTTTTCACAATCATTGAGTAGCAAGGATTGTTCCCAATAGATTGGTATCAAAGTGGCCATCTGGTTATAACAATTGGTATTAAAGCTGGGAGATGCCATGGTGATGCACCAACACTGAAAAGATTCAGCATTGAAAATTTCAAGAAGGGCTATCTTTCGATAGGCCATGAAATTTCTCTCTCTAAAGGATTATCCGATAACTCCTGAACAGAGAGAGCATATATGTATAGTCCCATATGCTTCGGCTGTGGGATCTATCATGTATGCCATAACATGTATGAGACCAAATGTGGCATACTCACTAGGAGTAGTGAGTAGATACCAATTTGATCCAGGAGAGAACCACTGAAATGTGGTAAAAGCCATTCTTAAGTATTTAAAAAATACTAAGGATCAACGATTGGTTTATGGTGAGTTAGATCTGAAACTTAAGGGATTTACAGACTCCAGCTTTCAATTTGACCATGATGACAATAGAAGCATGTTGAGTTATGTCTTTATCCTAAATGATGGAGCCATCTACTAGAAAAGTTCCAAGCAGCATACTGTGGTAGACTCTATTTGTGAAGTAGAGTACATCATAACATCAAATACCGTGAAGAAAGCTGTGTGGCTAACAAAATTTATCATTGAGCTTGGAGTAGCATCCTTCCTTAATGAATTGGTCCTGCTGAGAGGATTAGTGTATAGAGCGAAAGCACGGATTTTAAAGCAAAATTATGAAATCATACAAATCAAATTCGAACTCTAGGACCATCTTATTAGCAATTAAATTATATAACATACATTTATAACATAAAATAAAGTATTAGAACATACCTCTTATTGCTAAATCCTAAATTGTTCCTAATTACCGACAGCACAGTCTGTTAGGGGTTCCACCAGGTGCCCATGTGTTCACTCTCCAACGTTGATCCACAGAGATTTGATCAAGCCACTAGCATCTCTGATTTATATAATTAAAGTTTAAATAATAAGAACTTTAATTAAATGGGCAAGACCTTCCTTAGCCTTTATGTCACCTTCCTTGTCTCTCCTTATCTATCTTTCTTTTTCTTATCTTCTTAATTTTTCTTTCTAATCTCTTTATCTTAAGATGACTTCCAATCCTTATAAGGATGTCTGGACAAGAGAAGGGAAGAAAAAAAAATTGGACAAAAGAAAATACTTATAAGAAAGAAAGATAATTTTTACAACCATCGGACTCTTGGTGCGCACCCTTATTTATAATGTACGTAGGGGTGCCAACTTATTTTCTCGCACCCTTTCCATAAAATTATCTAATGTCCCTTCAGCCGATCTCATGCCTAATCAAATAATAATTTCATGTAGACTTAGTCCAAGAGGTGCCTTAAAGTAGAAGGACTCTTGGACTAATTCTATGTAAGTTATTTATGAAGAGTTGCAAGCTTTCATTTTTGGCGCCACCCTGATATAACCATTAGATCAGATAAGAAGGCCATCAAATGGCTTTGAAATGGGATGCCCATTCAGCAAAGATGGCATGGAGATGATCATTGAATAGTCAAAGTCCCAAGGGACTTTGACTTGGTCCAAGAGGCGTCAAGGATGAGAGGGCGGCAAGGAGTCTTGGGCGGCAAGGAATCCTGGGCGACAAAGAGTCCCTTCTCAAAAAAAAAAAATAATAATGGAGTATTTAATCTATAGAAGGACTCTTCTATGCCCCATATTTGATGTCCACACCCATTTGAAAAATTTATGCGACATAAAAATAGGAAAAGTCAAAGAAGGTAGGCGCCAACTAAATCCCATGCGCCAAAAAACTCTTTGCGCATGAAAGACTTTCCACGCGCAAGAGAGAAACTCTCTGGCATGTGGGATTCTGGTATGTGGCATCTCAATTGAATCCCAATAAGTCTAGGTTAATTCAATTCAAGACCAAATCTTATTTGGCTCAAATCGGACCTTAATTTGCCCAAATTGGAAGCCAATTCAAATCCAATTCGAATCTTGGTGCTAGGGTTTGCTACATGTGCTAGCATGTTCATCTTGCAAACATGGTCTAATCCAATTAGAAACTTTAATCAATTCTCTTTGTGTATGATCCATTGGGTTCCACATCTAACCAGCAGTGGGTCTGGGTGTGATTTGACCTAATCTGGTTAGAACTTATCCAAACCAATTTAGGTCAAAACTAGCCAACCCAATTGACTTAATTTAGAACACTTTCTAATTTAATGATCAAATTAAAATTTTAATTTGACCAAACCCATAAGACATGATTGATATTTAGCAACATATCATGACTTCCCAAAAGATGTGAAATTTTAATGGAAATACTAAAAATATCCTTCAATGAAAAATTACCATGCAACTAGATCCTTCGATCTCCTTACATCCTGAATATGACTCTGGGTACGGAAATATGTCAATCCCAATATCATATTCATTTCTCTTTCAATCTTATGATGATGTTTCATTTAATGAAACATTAGAAACCATTTCTAATTTTCATATGCTTTGATCAAAGTCTTCCTGAATCATCATTTGTTTGAAGCAGGTAGGATGCTATTTCTTCTTATCAAGAGTGATCGATTCCATGTTAACCTACTCACAACCTTCATATATATAATCTACCATATCCAGATCATCTCGTACATGACTGAGTCATGAATGAGTATGAACCAAAATATGAATTCATATATATAAGATTCTATGATAGTTTTCAATCAAAGGATTATATGCACAATTCCACTATGAGAACCATCTATTGACATGTAGATAAGACTCCATTAGATATTCTCAACTTGGATCAATTCAGTGAACTCATTCTCTAATGAGCACCCACATCTTTGTATTAGTGTCACACACAAGTGATTATGAGATCAATCACCCTCTTAATTGAGCATACAAAAGATGTGCTAGTCTTACCGAAAACTTTGATCCCCAACTCAATGTTCCATCGATCAGGAATGTTTAAATTAGGGTTTTAAGATTTTAGATCTCACTGGTATGATCTCATCATAATCCTAAAATCATAGTCTTAATTTATGGGGTTCATCATAATCTTAAATAAATAATAAGACACTGCATATGATGAAATAATGCTTTTATTTATTTTAAAGTATCATTATATGAATTTGGAAGACAAAGAATAGCCCAAAAATTGATTGGCTTGAGGGCATATTCCTTTCAATCTTCTACTTGTACTAAAGCCAATCACTCTTAAATTTTAATCCCACACAATCAAGGTGACAATTAAACAATTGCAGTGGTAAAGCCTTAGTGAATGGGTCAGCTATGTTGTTCTTTGTGTCAACTCGTTCTATGACTATATCTTATCTTTCAATAATTTCATGAATGAGATGGAAGCATCTCAGAATGTGTTTAGATTTATGATGAGACCTAGATTTCTTTGCTTGAGCAACAGCTCCAGTATTGTCATAGTAAAGTGGTATCAGATTCTTAATTTCAGAAATAACACCCAATTCAGCACTTCTTCATCCAGATAGCTTCCTTGGCGGCTTCACTTATAGCTATATATTCTACCTCAGTAGTTGAATCATCTATAGTTGGCTACATAGAACTCCTCCAACTCACTACTGCACCATTCAGAGTAAAGACATACCCTGAAATGGATTTGGTATCATCTGGGTCTGATTGAAAAATAGAGTCAGAATATGCTTTTAGTTTAAGATCAGAACCACCATATACTAGAAAAATATCTTTAGTCCTTCTTAAGTACTTAAGAATATTTTTCACAGCTTTCCAATGATCCTCTCCTGGATCAGCTTGAAATCTACTTGGAATGCCTAAGGCATAAGCAACATCAGGCGTTGTACATAACATGGCATACATTATTGATCCAACAGTCGAAGCATAAGGAATAGAACTCATTCTATTTCTTCCTTCAGGTATCTTTGGAGACATCTTTTTAGAGAGATGTATGCCTTGACTCATGGGTAAGTAATCTCTTTTACTCCCATCCATACTGAATCTTTTCAGTATTAAGTCAATGTACCTAGATTGAGACAAGCCTAGCATTTTCTTAGATCAATCTCTATAGATCTTTATTCTTAGTATATAGGATGCTTCTCCCAAATCTTTCATGAAAAATTTATTTGATAGCCATAATTTGACTGATTGCAACATTCGGATATCATTCCCAATAAGGAGTATGTCATCTACATATAGAACCAAGAAAACTATGGTTCTCCTACTAGTTTTCTTATACACACATGGTTCATCTATATTCTTGATAAAACCAAACTCTTTTACTGTTACATCAAAATGGATGTTCCAACTCCTTGATACTTGCTTTAATCCATAAATGGATCTCTTAAGACTGTATACCTAATTTGGTGTCTCATTTGACTCAAATCCCTCTGGTTGTGACATATAGACCTCCTCCTCAAGGAAACCATTAAGGAAGGTGGTCTTCACATCTATTTGCCATATTTCATAATCGTGGTATGCTGCTATGGCAAGCATAATCCGAATAAATTTGAGCATGGCAATAGATGAAAATATTTCATCATAATCAATCTCCTGTTTTTGCCTAAAACCTTTAGCCACTAATCTGACCTTATAAGTTTCAATTTGACCATCTGCTCCAATCTTTTTTTTAAAAATCCATTTGCATCCAATAGGATTTATAACCTCTGGTGCATCCACCAAAGTTCATACTTTGTTGGTGTGCATGAATTCTATTTCGGATTACATGACTGCTAGCCATTTGTAAGAGTCCTTACTTTTGACTGCTTCCATATAGGTCAGAGGTTCATCATTCTCAATGACTTGGGCTTCATTGTTCTCAATAATGAACCCATACCTCATAGGTGTATGTCGTACTCTTTCAGACCTTCAGATAGGAGTTATGTGTTCTGGTTCTTTTATGTGATTATTTGATTGAGAAATTTCTATTTATTTTTCTTGAACTTCACTAAGTTCAATATTTCTGCTACTGTCCTTTTCTAGGATAAATTCTTTTTTCATGAAAGTGGCATGCCTACTTATAAATACCTTTTGTTCAGTGGGATGGTAGAATAAATATCCTATACTATTTTTAGGATATCTTATAAATAGACATCTGTCTGATCTAGCATCAAGCTTATGTCCAAAATTTCTTTTGACATATGTTGGACAACCCCATATCTTAAAATACTTAAGATTGGGTTTCTTACTTCTCCATATCTTATATGGAGTACTAGATATAGATTTAGAAGGTACTCTATTCAAGATATAAATTGTGGTCTCTAGGACATGACCCCAGAAGAAAATAGGTAATTCAGTGAAGCACATCATGCACCGTACCATATCTAATAAGGTATGATTTTTTCTTTTGGCTACACCATTTAATTATAGTGTATAAGGAGGTGTCCATTCAAAGAGAATCCCTTTTACTTTAAGATAGTCTAGAAACTCACTAGATAAGTATTCTCCTTCCCGATCAAATTGAAAGGTTTTTATACATTGTCCAATTTGTTTTTCGACCATACTTTGATACTCTTTAAATTTATCAAAGGCTTCTAATTTGTGTTTCATAAGATATACATATCCAAACCTAGATAAATCATTAGTGAATGTTATAAAATAAGAGTATCCTCCTCTGGCTTGAGTTGTCATAGGACCACATACATCCGTATGTACAAGTTCTAATAATTCTTTCGTCCTTTCTCCATGTCCACTAAATGGAGTCTTAGTCATTTTACCCATGAGACATGATTCATAAGTTCCTAATGATTCATAATCAAAAAGACCAAAGAATTTTTCTTTGTATAACTTGTTAATCCTAGTCTCACTAATATGACCTAATCGATAATGCCAAAGTAAAGTATTATTTATGTCATCTCTCTTACATTTTCTATTTTCATCAATATAAAATATATTGTCATCCAAATATAGAATCAACAAACCATTGCTAAATATGCCAAAAAAAATATTTTCATTAGAATATTTGATCGAGCAATCTTTGCTCGTTACATTAAGACTGTAACATTGTTTATAAATGGTCTCTACCAGTTACATATTGATATTTTTATTTTTAATATCGAGCAAAACATGAATACCATAGGATCAAAGTGACCTAGGGATAGTCTAAATGATAGGTATTTTTGGCACCTTAGGATAGATCATATAGCTGAAGATAGGGTTAACAAATTGAAGAAATTTGGGCTATTGAGTCCATTGACTTCCAAATCATATCCAATTTTTGAATCATACCTTCATGACAAAATGACAAAGCTTTCTTTTGTAGGACAAGGAGAAAGGGCCATAGACCTGCTTGTCATAATACATATTGATGTTTGCGGCCCATTTGATATGCCGATCAGAAATAATTATGTCTACTTCATCATCTTTACTGATGATTTATCTTGGTATGGATATGTATATTTGATGCGACACAAGTCTGAAGCTTTTGAAAAGTTCAAAAAATTTAGACTCAAAGTAGAAAAACAAATAAGAAAATCCATTAAAGTTCTTCGATCAGATGAGGAGGCGAATACCTTAGTCGAAGATTCTTAGACTATCTTAAGGACAATGGTATAGTCTCTCAATGGACTCCACCTGAAATGCCTCAACTCAACAGAATTTTAGAATGCAAAAATTAGATCCTATTAGATATGGTATGATCCATGATGAGTTTCATGAACCTTCTTGAGTTTCTTTAGGGACATAGTCTGATGACTACTATATATTTATTGAATAGGATTTCTTTTAAGACTATTCCTACCACACCGTATGAGATATGGCATCGTAAGAAACCAAGTCTAAGTCATCTATAAATTTGGGATTGTCCGACCCATGTCAAGAGACAATAGGTGGATAAATTATAGTCTAGGTCCTTTAAAGCTTGATTTATTGGATATCCTAAAGAGTCATTGATGCGTGCTAAATTATAGCTATGGCAAGTGCACCAGTCGATCAAGTAATAAAGTGAATGAGTAGAGTATCGTCCCTAGAGGATTGGAAAACAAGTATTGAAAAGCTCTTTCCTATGCTTTATTTAGAAGATCGATTTATGAGAATAAGAAATTAAAAAAAAATTAAAAAAATAATTAAAACTTTTTAATTAAATAGAGAGAGTGTAAATTATTAGGGTTTTAAATTCAAGAGCAATGGATTACTAAGGCAATCGGTTCACCAACTCAGTCAATACAATATTCAGATTTTTAGATTAATTTTATTTCATGTGACGGTGGAGTCTCCTAATTTATTCACTACCCTTTGGTCCAGGCATAGCAAAACTATTAATATTTATTAATTATCCCTTTGGTCCAGGTGTAATTTAAATAAATATTAATGCATTAGGTTTTGTGAAACCCTCTAATTAAAATACGCTGCGTCCAAAGCGCACTAAAATTCCCGCATGCATATGAATTCTAATTTGATTCATAATACAAGGTATATAATCAAGAAGCATTAACATAGATGTACTTGGTCCGTAACATCTATGTTCATCAGATCAATTAGAAGATGGCCAGTAATCTAAAAGCATTAAGATCAGATTTATATACTCCTCATGAATAAAATTTAAAAATAAATCATACTGAATATTGCATCAAAAGAGTGGCTACACCTTAGCCTTAGTAAAATAAAATTTAGTTCATGATAACAAATTCAAAAATAGTAAATAAAATAAAAAGCATAGAAAATTAGACTGTTTGATTGCTGAAATTGATTGTCTGCTGCTCTTGATGTGGAGAACTTGGCGAAGAAGAAGAGGCTCCTTGATGTCTTGATCGTTGAAGAAAAATCAAAAAAAAACCCTTTTGATTTTCTCACAAATCACTTTTTTTTATCTCTCTCCTCTCTCTTTCTCTCTCTCTTTCTCCCTCTCTCTCTTTCTCCCCGTCTCTCTCTTTGTCTCTCTCTTTTTTCTTTTTTTTTTTTTTTTTTATTTCACGGCAACAGGCTTTTTTATAGGTAAAGAATTTGATTTCCCCTCAAATTCCATCAAAAACTAGGTTTAAGACTCCCAAAACAACTCAAATTAAGATCTGGGTAATTCTGACCGTTGGATGGTGATCAAACGGTCCAAAAACCACTCAAAAACCCCTTAAAATAACCCAGATCAAGTCGGATTTAATCTCAGCCGTTGGATCGACCGTTGGATCGAATCTGGACCGTCCGATCGCGTTGAAATAAGCCTTCAGACCTTTAGTTTTATGTCGGGATGAATCTCGACCGTTGGATCTCGATCGGGAGCTGCGGATGCCATCCATCAGCGCCTTCTTCTCGTCCGTCCGATCAAGCTTCAGTGAAAACCGCCCGTTGGATCAGCCAGAATTCCCAAATTGCCCTCCGTGGACCGTGCGCGAGCCCGGTGTTGCATGGACCGCCGCGTTCTTCAGCCAATCAGCGCGCGCTTTATTAAGCTATGAAATTCCCGAATTACCCTTCAGATGGTCCACCGTGCGCCGCGAAAAATGCTGACGTCATCCTGACGTCAGCGTTGCGTCGGTTTTTTTTTTTTTTTTTTGAAATTCAATTCTGGGCTCGTTTGAAGTCCGTTTTGCCTGAAATTTTTTTCATCTGAACCAGAAAAATGAAGATCTTCACATTGGTGGCCTTCTTTCCTACATAAGATTAATAAAAGTATCAATTTCTAATAAAATAGATTAATTTATTTTATAATTTAATACTTTTATTAGTATATTTTTACCACTTATCACACCCCCCAACTTAGTCATTGCTAGTCCCTTAGCAATGTTTTATTTAATACCATATTTCAATAAGATTATCCATCACAAAGATAAAATCTAGGATTAAAGGTCAAAAAGTTTAGAAAATACTGCTAACTAAGCATTGAGCTTCAGAAGCAAATTTTTCAGTCAATACAATTAAAAACTTTCTTAGAGTACATCAAAGATCTATAGCACTTGTGTTCGTGATGACTAACTTTAGCATTTCAGTATTAAATTAAAAGAACAAAAGTATCCTCTCTTATCACCTATTTTGGTCAATTTTCTATACATTCTCAATTTTATACTCATGAATTAAGGTAGCTTTCACACTGCCTTTTTTCTTTTTTTTTTTTTTTTTTTTTTTTTTTTTTTTTTTTTACTGTGCTGAGCATCCTGGCCTTTCCCTTCACCATTTTACGTGAATTTTCACACTTGACCTAGGTGCAGAGATCCCAGTTACTAGGCTTTGGGCAATCCACATATACTCTATCTTTTGCACTTTATTTATAGGCAGGTAGCTCTTTCCTTAAATTCAAGTTTCTTTGATTAGAATGTATATTAATTACCAATTTTCAGTGATAATTGAATCCTCAGTTGACCTTATAATCAATACCTACTTTGCCTTGTTAGTGTGCATGTGCAATAAAAAGTGCTAATAATCTTTTAATGACCTAAGTAGGCTGCTAAAAGTTGACCAACTAATCTACTTCTTTAACTCATTACATTCATTAGCAAATAATTCTATCTTTTATCACTTATCCAGTTTATCTTGCTCAAGATTTTCTTCTTGACACATGATTTTTTTTTTTTTTATTATATATATAATTATTCTACATTGTCTTAAAGGAGAAAGAAAAATAAAGGATGTAATAAAGGATAGGAAGGAATACACCTGATTTGGTTCAATTCAGTCTGGTTCTTTGGAGCTTTGAAATTTTGCTTGAGTTCTCATTGATTTTTCTGCAAAATTGAAAATACACACCAGAGCAGTAAAAGAGCAACAACAAATTACTGAAAAATAAAAGAAAAGAAAAATGATCAAAACTAAAAAGAAAAGAAACAACCTATCTAGTAGTTCTGATTTATAGTCTTCAGCTTGACTTTCTTTAAGTTCTAAAGTGGATCAATCCGGTGCCACTTCAATTGGAATACTTTCATGTTTGATCGAATCCTTCTTTCAATTTGACATTGCTCGCTTTTATAGTCTCAAACCTATTTTCTACAGAATTCTCATATAATGGATTGTCAATAATGTCAATTAGAAAAATAAGTTTGATTATCATCAGGATGTTTAGTATCTTTAAAAACATTAAAAGTAACTTGTTCGTCTTGGACTCTAAGAATTAATTTTTCTTGTTGAACATCTATTAAAGCTCCTCCAGTAGCTAAAAAGGGTCTCCCTAAAATAAGGGGTACATCATAATCTTCTTCCATATCAAGAACAATAAAATCAACAGGGAAAAATAAACTTGTTTACCTTTACCAAGACATCCTCCACTATACCTCTTGGATATTTAATGGATCTATCGGCTAATTGAAGAGTAATAGTGGTAGGCTTTGGTTCTCCTAGACCCAGCTTCCTGAAAATAGAAAAAGGCATGAGATTTAATGCTTGCTCCTAAATCACATAAAACTTTATCAAAACTACAATCACCAATAATGCAGGGGATAGTAAAACTCCCTGGATCTTTTAGCTTCTGTGGTAATTTATTTTGAAGTATTGCTGAGCATTCTTCATTCAAATTTATTCTCTCATGCTCCTTCAGCTTTTTCTTATTTGTTAAGATTTCTTTGAGAAACTTGGCATACCTGGGCATTTGAGTAATAGCATCTACAAAAGGAATATTAATATGTAAATTCTTTAAAATTTTGAAAAAGTTAGAAAATTCCTTATCTGGATGCTGTATTTGTCTCTCTGGGAATGGTAGTGGCGGCACGTAGGGCTTCACATTTGGATCAGCAAACCGTATACCTGGAGACCATCCATCTGCTGGTTGTTTTGGTGACTGACGAGTTTGAGTTGATGGTTCCTTATTTGTAGTTGGCTCTTCAGTCTCTTTCTTCTGATGTAGCTCCTCCAGCTTTGTACCACTTCTTAGGGTGATAGCATTGACTTGCTCCCTTGGATTTGTCTCCGTATTGCTTGGCAAGGATCCTTGAGGTCTCTCGGAGATTATCTTAGCCATTTGACCTATTTGCATCTCCAAGTTTCGAATTGCTGCTGTTTGGTCCTGCCTAAGTTTGGCTTCCAAATTTTTTATAGTTGCTTCTTGGTTTTGCATAAATTTGACCATCAGCTCTTCCATGTTGGACTTCTTTTCAGGTACTTGGAATCCCGGGGGTGGCTGTTGTGCTGCATTTTGATTGCTCCATGAGAAATTTGGGTGCTGCCTCCACCCTTGATTGTATGTGTTGGAGTAGGGATTGTTTTGTTGCGGCCTGAAAAAATTACCAATATAATTAGCTGTATCAGTTGTTTTAGCAAAAGGATTACCTGTCTGGCAATTGCTCGTATCGTGTCCTCCTCCACACAGGTCACAAGTCAATGCTCTGAACATGCATAGCTGTTCCCTTTAAGTTGTTGACTTCGGCTCTAAGGGCTGCAATTTCAGCTAGTAAAGTTGGCACGCAATCTACTCCCTGCACAGCTGCTAGTCTTTTTGGCATCATGCGCTCTGTCTGCCATTGATAGCTATTTGATGCCATCTCATCGATCAGATCGAAGGCTTCTTCCTCCATTTTTCGATTAATGGTTCCTCCTGCTGCTGCATCAATCATAGATCGATTAGTAGGAGATAAACCATTATAGAAAGTTTGTACCTGAAGCCATACGGGTAGTTGATGATGTGGACATCTCCTCAGCAGTTCCTTGAAATGCTCCCAAGCCTCATATAGTGTCTCCATGTCCATCTGCATAAAAGAAGTGATATCGTTGCGCATCTTAGCAGTCTTAGAAGGTGGAAAGTACTTGGCTAAGAATTTTTGGGCTAGGACATCCCAAGTTGTGATAGAACCTGCCGGAAGAGAATGAAGCCAATTTTTAGCTTTATCCCGTAAAGAGAAAGGAAATAACCTTAATCTAATAGCATCATCCGACACCCCATTAATTTTAAAAGTATCGCAAAGTTCAAGAAAATTAGAAATATGGGCATTCGGATCATCATGCATGTGTCCACTGAATTGGACAGTTGATTGAATCATCTGGATCATCGTCCGATTTTATTTCGAAGTTGTTTGCTCGTACAGGCGGTCTCCTGATGCTCGAAGCTGCATCGGCTATAGATGGTGTGATGTAATCATTTAATGGATGATGTACTGGTCGAATAGCTTCATGCTGTCCTTCAGTCGCCATATCCACTCCTAGATTGATGTCGTTAGGATCTTCAGCTGCCATGTTTCTCTCTTGTTGTAGTCTTCTAATAGTTCTTTCAATTTCTGGATCTAGAGGTAGTAAGTTACTATGTCCAGTACGTGTCATGCACTAAATTTTTTTTTTTTTTTAATAATAAAAATTAAAAATAAATTTCTAAAGTAAAGCTAGGATCAAAATTTCAATATTATTTTAGACACAATCCCCGGCAACGGCGCCAAAAACTTGATGCGTGCTAATTTATAGCTATGGCAAGTGCACCAGTCGATCAAGTAATAAAGTGAATGAGTAGAGTATCGTCCCTAGAGGATTGGAAAATAAGTACTGAAAAGCTCTTTCCTATGCTTTATTTAGAAGATCGATTTATGAGAATAAGAAATTAAAAAAATAAAAAAAATAATTAAAAGTTTTTAATTAAATAGAGAGAGTGTAAATTATTAGGGTTTTAAATTCAAGAGCAATGGATTACTAAGGCAATCGGTTCACCAACTCAGTCAATACAATATTCAGATTTTTAGATTAATTTTATTTCATGTGACGGTGGAGTCTCCTAATTTATTCACTATCCTTTGGTCCAGGCATAGCAAATCTATTAATATTTATTAATTACCCTTTGGTCCAGGTGTAATTTAAATAAATATTAATGCATTAGGTTTTGTGAAACCCTCTAATTAAAATACGCTGCGTCCAAAGCGCACTAAAATTCCGCATGCATATGAATTCTAATTTGATTCATAATACAAGGTATATAATCAAGAAGCATTAACATAGATGTACTTGGTCCGTAACATCTATGTTCATCAGATCAATTAGAAGATGGCCAGTAATCTAAAAGCATTAAGATCAGATTTATATACTCCTCATGAATAAAATTTAAAAATAAATCATACTGAATATTGCATCAAAAGAGTGGCTACACCTTAGCCTTAGTAAAATAAAATTTAGTTCATGATAACAAATTCAAAAATAGTAAATAAAATAAAAAGCATAGAAATTAGACTGTTTGATTGCTTGAAATTGATTGTCTGCTGCTCTTGATGTGGAGAACTTGGCGAAGAAGAAGAGGCTCCTTGATGTCTTGATCGTTGAAGAAAAATAAAAAAAAACCCTTTTTGAATTTTCTCACAAATCACTTTTCTTTTATCTCTCTCCTCTCTCTTTCTCTCTCTCTTTCTCCCTCTCTCTCTTTCTCCCCGTCTCTCTCTTTGTCTCTCTCTTTTTTTCTTTCTTTTTTTTTTTTTATTTCACGGCAACAGGCTTTTTTATAGGTAAAGAATTTGATTTCCCCTCAAATTCCATCAAAAACTAGGTTTAAGACTCCCAAAACAACTCAAATTAAGATCTGGGTAATTCTGACCATTGGATGGTGATCAAACGGTCCAAAAACCACTCAAAAATCCCTTAAAATAACCCAGATCAAGTCGGATTTAATCTCAGCCGTTGGATCGACCATTGGATCGAATCTGGACCGTCCGATCGCGTTGAAATAAGCCTTCAGACCTTTAGTTTTATGTCGGGATGAATCTCGACCGTTGGATCTCGATCGGGAGCTGCGGATGCCATCCATCAGCGCCTTCTTCTCGTCCGTCCGATCAAGCTTCAGTGAAAACCGCCCGTTGGATCAGCCAGAATTCCCAAATTGCCCTCCGTGGACCGTGCGCGAGCCCGGTGTTGCATGGACCGCCGCATTCTTCAGCCAATCAGCACGCACTTTAAGCTATGAAATTCCCGAATTACCCTTCAGATGGTCCACCGTGCGCCGCGAAAAATGCTGACGTCAGCGTTGCATCATTTTTTTTTTTTTTTTTTTTTTTTGAAATTCAATTCTGGGCTCATTTGAAGTCCGTTTTGCCTGAAATTTTTTTCATCTAAACTAGAAAAATGAGATCTTCACATTGGTGGCCTTCTTTCCTATATAAGATTAATAAAAGTATCAATTTTTAATAAAATAGATTAATTTATTTTATAATTTAATACTTTTATTAATATATTTTTACCACTTATCAGTCATTAGAATATTATTTCTATCTTTCAGAAGATCACAATATGATTATGAGTCAACATACCATCTTCCTTGAAAAATAGTTTATTCTAGATGGTTGCATCGAAAGATAGATTAGACTTAAGGAGAAAGTCTCCAATGAGAAAGGAGCTAAGGAACCTATGGAACCCAGTTAGATTGAGCCAACTCAGATGCTACCTCCTCCACCTCATAGATCAAGTAGAATTTTTCATCCTTCTGAAAGATACTTAGGTACTATATCAGAAGACATAGAGGAAATATTTCTCACAGGAAATGGGGTTCATGGTGATGATCCCAAAAGTTATGACGAGGCAATATCAGATATCGACTCTAAGAAATGCTTAGAGGCAATGAAGTCAGAGATTGACTCAATGCATTCAAATCAAGTCTGGACCTTAGTAGATCTACCTAAAAGTATAGTATCTATTAGGTGTAAATGGATCTTCAAGAGAAAGATAGGTGCTGATGGAAATGTAGAGACATTCAAAGCAAGGCTCATAGTAAAAGGGTATAGTCAGTGCAAAGGCATTGACTATCATGATACTTTTTTGCCAGTAGCCATGCTCAAATCCATCAGCATATTGCTTGCTGTTGCAACCTATTTCAATTATAAAATATGGCAGATGGATGTGAAAATGATATTTTTAAATGGATATCTTGAGGAAGATATCTATATGAAACAGCCACTAAGTTTCACATCCAATGATAATGATCGCAAGGTATGCAAGCTGCAAAGGTCAATATATGGACTTAAGTAAGCATCTTGGAGTTGAAATGCTTGTTTCAATGATGTAACCAAATTATTTGGATTCATCAAGAATGAGGAGAAGCCCTGTGTTTCCAAAAGGGTTAGTGGAAGCACTGTTATCTTTCTTATACTGTACGTGGATAACATCCTCCTAATTGAAAATGATATTTCCATGTTGACTACAGTCAAAATGTGGTTATCTAAGGAGTTCTCTATGAAAGATCAAGAAGAGGAATCCTTTATTCTAGAAATTAAGGTCTATAGGAATAGACCAAATAGGATGCTGGGTCTCTTACAGAAAATGTACGTAGAGGAGGTGTTAAAAAGATTTAGCATGAAAAACTCCAAGAGGGGATTAGTATCCTTCAGACATGGCATTCATCTCTTTAAAAATATGTGCCCTAGCACACCTGAGGAGATTGCACTCATAAGCAAGATTCCTTATGCTTCAATAATAGGGAGCCTCATGTATGCCATGCTGTGTACACGATCTGATATTGCCTATGCTATAAGTATCATGAGCAGGTATTAGACAAATCTAGGCGAAGTGCACTGGACTTCTATGAAATGTATCCTTAAGTACTTGAGAAGGACTAAGGATATGTTTCTAGTATTTGGTAATGGAGAACTCCAAGTCCAGGGGTATATAGACTTGAATTTTATGTTCGATATAGATGATCGAAAGTCAACATCTAAAAATCTATTTATTTGTAATGATGGAGCAGTTAGTTGAAAAAGTTTCAAGCAGATGGCGATAGCAGACTGCACAATGGAAGCAAAGTATATCGCTGCATTGGAAGCTACAAAGGAGATATTTTGGTACAAGAAGTTCACTACAGAGCTCAAAGTGATACCATTAGCTGCCATCCCTTTATATTGCAACAACAATGGCACCATTGCCCTAGCTAAGGAGCCGAGATCTCATGAGAAATCCAAGTACATCGAGCCGTGATACCACCTCATCCGCTATTACCTCGAGAAGGGATACATCGAGGTCAAGAGAGTAAATACTATAGGTAATGCGACCGACTCGTTGACAAAGCCATTAAGCCAACAGAAGATTGAAGCCCACCTTGAGAAGATGGGACTTAAATTTATAGCTAATTGGCTTTAGATCAAGTGAGAGTTTGTTAGGTATGTGCCCTAGAAGCCAAATTGGCTAAACATTTGTAATACACCTCTAAGGGCAATTTTATAATTTTTGACTATAAATTAATAAAAGAATTATTTTCTATTACAGTGTGTATTTAAAGTGTCTATGATACATCCTTTGAATTAATGGTAATGACAATTCATATTTTTAAGAGTTAAAAATTTAAGACATGAATTTTTATAATTAACTCATAAATAGCTTTCGATTCTAGGATCATCACGAGGATGGTGATCGGTCCAAAAGGTTGGATACGATCTCTTTCTTTGGATAGATATGTCTTGAATCTATGGTGTGGAGATACCGGAGTGAGAGTATAGGTACTCATTAGAGAACAAGGGCACTGAGTATGACCACCTTAAGCAGTCATAAGAAAGTCTACCTTCTCATCGATGATTGACTTGATGCTGTAGTGGTGCATCTGGTTCTTCAACCTGAGGTGCATCGATAGTTCACCTTGAGGGTGTTATAGTTTGACCATACCATAACTCGATCTCTTAGCCATTCAGAATCCTAAGGTGTATGTTGGCTATAGCATGTTTATTATAGAAACTTGATTTCACCAATAGGAAATCTCTCGACCTCGGTAGATGAGGAGCAGCACTATGATAATAATGAGATTGAGTCCTTATGCCCATGGCCATGGCAGAGTGAAGATGATAGAAAGAGTTTCTATTAGAGTTTCGCATTAGACTCGAATCGAATGATTAATTCATATGATGGATATTGGGTTTGACGAGTTTATCTTAACACTAATCTAGTTGGGGCTCAAGATAGAAGAACCCAGTCACACATGTAGCTGCATCGAGAGGTTCACTCTTAGTTCTGATGGATTGCCACCATATACTGCTAGGTGTCACTAATGGATTTTGGGAGTAATTAGAATGATTTAGATGATCGATTATTCTAATTGTATGAATTAGAAAAGTTCTGATCCATTAAAAGGTGTTTCGATGATGTCAATGATAGAGATCACGACATGTTTCATTATCCTATAGAATTGAACCTAACTAGATCACACAAACAAAGGTTTAGATCTGGATGTCATCAATTAGACTAATCCAATTCAATTGAGTTGGATAGATCCAATTAGGTTCAAGAAAATCATGCAAGCACACGATCGAGCCTAACATTCTTCTTTTGTAATCATTTTTGTTCATCTCAACTGAGCCAAATTTATTTGGACTCACTCAAAAACTTTGTCTTAGTCTGACTAGAGCTTGTCCAGATCAGAAAAGGGTTGTCTTAATTCATTAGATGAATTTAAGACAACACCAGGCAATTTCTATCACCTGATAATTTCTGTTTTTAGACATAGGTCAACAATTGACCCTAGACACTTGGACATGGGGCCATGTGTCATGTGCCTATAGGTGAGCACCTAGAGCTCTTGTCCTCCTACTAAAAAAGGCAAGAGAGAGGGTGCACACCACCCTGGGCATGTGCACCATATGGATAAGGGATGGAGACCCATACAGATGGGACTCCAGGGTTTCTTGATGGGTTTAAATACCTAGGCGCCAAATGGTTTTGATTTATCCAGTCTTAGTGCCATCTATGTGGATTTTTGAGGGACTAAAAGAAACACGATGTTGTTGTTAAGACACCATGTTTATCAGTTTAATCTAACTTTTTAAAATAATTAAAAATATGTAGATAGCAGTGAGTCGGGTTGAATCTACAGGAAAGGTAGTATTTTTAGATTTGAAATCTTTGATTTTCTTAAAAGAAAAAGAAAAGGATTTGAAAATAGAATTTGAAGTCAAAAATTATAAATTAAAATCATGAAGTAGAAATTAAATTATGTAGAAAAGTAAACTTAGTAGTAAGATCTATTAGTTAGATCTTAGCATCTACTTACAGAAAAATAAAATAGTAATAATTAAAATAAAAAAATTAAATTATAATAAAAATAAATAGCATAAATTAAAGAACATGAAAATAAATATTGCATTAATTAAAATTTTAAAATTTAAATATATGAAATTTAAAAAAAATAAAATAAAATAAAATAAATTAGCTTGATCTGTAATCTTGGATCGGCATTGGTGGAAAGATGGTGTAGAAGCCCAGCTTTTTCTCTTGGCACTAGTTACCTTAAAATAGCCATTTAACCCAGAGCCTAGCTTCACCATATACCAAAGCTTCACCTTGATCGGAGATGTCAATTTCTAGATGCCTGGGATCCTTTTTATAGAGCAAGGAGGGCTGGAGAGTTTTCTTCTGGACAATGTGGGACTACGGAGCTCTTTGATCATCAAAATATGAAGAAATCTAAGTAAAAATTAGATTGAAAGAAGCTCTAGATGAATTCTACTACTCTCGATGAAATCTAGCCGTCATTAGGAATCCAACTGACCAAAAATCATTAAAATCGGATGTGTATTAGCCTAAATCAGGTCGGATAAAATTCTGACCATCTGATCATGCGTTGATGGAGGAAATCTAGCCGCTGATCATGCGTCGGGAGTTCTGATCACCATCGGGAGCATTCTGGATCGTTAGATCATCCTTTGGATCGAGCACTATCATTGGATGGTGATCCATGTGAAGTCTAATGTAGAAAAACTCCCTCCACAGTTCGATCTTGATCGCAAGCTACCAGAGACATCCAATCACACCTTTACTATTGCCATGGACCGCATGGACTGGCTTCACCATACACCTCAACCAATCAGTGCCTCCTATTGCTTTGATGCGAAATTACCTTTTTACCCTATAGACCGCGATGAATTTTCTGTGAACCCTTTAAGGGTTTAGGTCCGCCACGTGTCACGCTATGATTCACCGATTTCTACTGAGCTGGCGGTCCATGCTTGGATCGTGGACTCGCTGATGGCTTCCGTGGCTAAGTCAGCTTTGATAGCTTGGTTTGACTTGGTGGCTTGGCTTGTGGAGCCGGCTGAGTCATTTCCTTTTTTTATTTAATTTTTTTTCTTTTATTTCTTTAGAAATTTATATCTTCTTCACTTTATCTTTATTTTGCTAAAAACTTATTTTGTTGTGATTAAAAAAAAAAGCTCTTTTTATAACATTTTATTTTTTATTTTTTATTATTTTTTAATTAATAAAAATATGAATTTTTTAAAAATTATATATAAATTGATTATAATTTTTAAAAATTAATATAAATTAATTGAATAAATTAATATTTTTTTTTGATGAATTTATGATACTTATCACACCCCCCAACTTAAGCTTTGCTCATCCTCGAGTAAAGAAAGAATTTAGTTTTAAATACCTTTTAACTTTAGAGTTTCGAATTTTACCTAAGCAATTTTCAAAATGGCCATTGATATTCAGTAGAGCTTAAATGAGATATATCATTGGGGTATTAATACTTATCAATAGAAAAATTAAGTAAAGAACATTAAATTTTTTTAACTTTTTCTAAATTATTCCACTTTTATCTCTGATTTGTCTAAACTTTCATATAGGCAAGGTGTATTGCTACTTCCATCCTTCATTTATTAATTTTTATTTTCACATTGCCCACTTTTTGATGCGAATATCATTGCTTACTTAGGCAACGGGACCCGGTTACTCGGTGGAAAACCAATTTTTTTTTTTTTTTTTTTTTTAACGTTGTACCACTATTGAGTGTCTTAACTCCTTAAGCTTTCTATTTGATCCATGTAGCGAGTCTTGGGCCAATGACTCCCAAACCAGTTGGCTTTAGGGCACTAGGTATAGAATACCCCTCGGGCTTACTAGCTCGAATCAAATAGGCTACGAGTTAAGACTAGCTTTACAACGAGCTTCTTTGCCCTTCCCACCTTTTGATGCGAAACTCAATGCTTGCTTAGGCAAAGAGGCCCGGTTACTCAGTGAGAAGTACTTGAAACTATTTTATTTAATTTTTTATATAAAAACTATTTTATTTATTTTTTTTATATGAAGAAACGTATAGTTACCCTACACAAGCCTATAAAAAGTAGACTTTTCTTTGATGCTAGTAGAAAAAATTAGAAATGCTCCAAGAAAAAACTTTTTATGTTCTAGACTTAACTCTTTATTGAATTTTCTTAATACTTGATTCCTCAATATCTCACAGATTCTCTGATCTGTGCATCAATTTTCTTTTTAAAAATGCTTAGTTTAATTCGATTCTTAAGCATAATCAGGTGTCTAAATACTAAATACTAACTTTTTTAAGGACTTAAAATTTTAAAATTTTTATTTTTCTTCCCCCAACTTAATCGACATTGTCCTCAATGGAGAAGAAAAAATAAAGGGTGTAATAAAGAACATGAAAGAATACACCTAACTCAGTATATTTTTGGTCCAGCACATGCCTTTGAAAATTTGAGCTCTCCCTCCAACTTATTCAAATTATCCTAAAAAAAATAAACTAAAAAGATAAATTAGATAAAAAAAATTAAATATTGGGTTGCCTTCCCAACAAGCGCTAAGTTTACCGTCTTCAGCCAGACACAATGCAGCTTACTATCCTGTGTCGAATATTGGATTGACAAATTCCAATGGTTTTGGATTGCCAATCTCAGAAAGTTGATTTATTAATCCCATTATTGATATAATTCATTATTAATTTTAGGGATATAATTTGTGATTCCCATTCTCAGACCCATGTTTATTAAGAATTTCTCCTATTTGTTCTTCTAAAATGCTCATGAATGGAGTTTTAGGAGTTAAGTTTGATTCAATGGGTGCTGGAATGGTGACTAAAGGTGGTTTTAATTCTGGAGGTAAATTAATGTGATCTTGCTTAAACAACTCCATTGACATTTCATTACATGCCTCTTGATTTTTGTAAGAAGAACCAGCTTCTAGGGTTGAAGGGAATAGGACATTAGGTTTATAAGTCTCGGATAAATCATCTATTCTCTTTTTTTTTTTTCTATCTCATTTAAATTGGAACTAGCATCAGTACTAATTCCTGGCTTGGGTTCTTCTATGTGGTTAGTCTCAGTACTAACCAGTTTCTCTAAATTTTTATTTTGGCTAGCATCAGTACTAGCCTCTCTCACCTGATCTTGGTATGGGTCCATAAGAATCCTATAGCTTTTAAGTTCAGAAATTACTTTGGTATTCTCAAATTGGGAATTCTTAAGTGAGACATTAAATTGATAACTTTAATCCAGGTGGTTGGTGGACATTAGGTGGGTTGTTTGAAATTGGTAGGTTCGGTAGTTGATCTAGTTCTCTCCTCATGTTAGACTCAACTAATTATCCTATTTGAGCTTCTAGTCTGGCGATAGATTGCTGTTGAGTTAGAATTAATTGTTGAAGTTGGTTAAATCTATCATCAGCTAGATTGGTCTGTTGAGGAGGTGGGTATGAGGGCTGATTATGAATATGGTGGCTGGAAAGGCTGACTAGGCTGACCTCTATTATAAGGCATAGTTTTGGTATTGAGGTCTATTCTGATAATTTTGCATTGATAAGTTTGGGTCTGAGCTTGAGTTTGTTATGATCTCCAAGAAAAATTGGGATGGTTTCTCCAACCAGAGTTATATGAATTTAAAAATGGATCATTAACTGGCTTGGAGTAGCCTTTAGCAGCTTAGACTTTTTCGTAGGTAAAAGGTAAAAATTGTGCAGTCATAGGACATGCACACATATGATGGATTGGGCTAGCATAGATTGAATAAATCTTCTGATAATTAGAAGATGACGTGAATTGTGTAGGAGATTGTTGTCCTAGGGTTAGTACTTGATCTAATTTTTGGGCAAAAAGATTGATTTTATCTAAGTTCTGAGCTAATTGGTTCAAGTCAGACTTAGAACTAGAGTCTGAATCATAAATTCCTGCCCAGGTTTGGTAGAAAGATAACGAAGCATGGTTAATTGAGTTTTCACTCAGGATTTCAAATAAGGTATAGGCTTCGTTCTCACTCTTATTCATGAATGCACCTCCACAGGATGCATCTACCATCTATCTGTATTGATCTCCTAAACCCTCATAGAAAGCTTGAACTATTTGCCACTTAGATAGACCATAGTGTGGACATTTTCTAAGAAGTTTCTTAAGTCTCTCCCATGACTTGTGAATCTGTTCCCCTGGAAGCTGAGCAAATATAGTGATAGCTCACCTCATAGTATTGGTTCGGCCTATGGGGTAAAATTTTTTAAGAAATTCACTTTGCAAGTCAGCCCAAGTTTTAATTGGTCTCCCTATTGTGCCAAGCCAGTGCTTGGCTTTGTCTTTTAATGATAAGAAAAATAAAATTAGTCTGAGGACATCATTAGTTAAATTTTGAATTCTCACCATAAAGCAGATTTTTAAGAATTCATTCAGATATTTATAAGGATCTTCATTGGTATTCCCATAAAAAGATGAAAGCGTCTGGATTATAGTCGGCTTGATCTCATAGTGGGTAGTATGAATTTTAGATAATTGGATACAAGTCGATGGATTATAAGTAGAAGAAATAAAGTACTTCTTCATTTGCTTAAGTGGTTCTCTAAAATTTTCAACCATTTGGTTATCGGATTTAATACAATTCAGCCTTCTAATTTTATGGTTGGGTTCAACTAGATCAAGTAAAGCAATTTTCTATCGTGCATGCACTAGTGCAACCCTAATGTGTGGTTTAAAATATTTTTTAGAATATTTTTTATATTTTTTATTATTTTATTATATTAAAAATTAAATTTTTTAATTATTTTATTTATTAATTTAATTTAATTTAATTATTATTTTTAATATTTTTTTAGTTAGTTTAATTTAATTTTTATTTAATTTTCTTTTTTTTTATTTTTAGAGGAGAAAGAAGAAGAAAGAAAGAAGAGTTCTAAAGAAGAGGTCCTAAGGAGTCCTAGAACTAAGAAGATAGAGAAGAAGTAAGTTTAGTTATGTTTGATGTTGGTTAGCAATCAAGTTGGTCAATCAATCTTGACTAAGGATTATCTTAGATCTAGACAGCTTTTAACTGCCAAGATCATCTTTAAGCCCTCCAAGTATAAGATCAGCCAATTAATTAGCTAGGTAAGTGTAAGGTCGGTGGGAGTCCCCCCATTGCTTGTCTTAGACACCAATTATACTTGGCCAGATAAGCTAACGAAATCAATTAGAAACCACCTTCCTTCAGGCCCAATCATCCCTGAACCACTTTCCTAGACACCAGTCAAATTGACTAACCCTAACCTGATTCAACTCTTAGGATTTCTTGTCCTACTGAGCTCGAGTTCCTAGGGCTTGATGTCTAATTGATTTTAATTTAAAGGCTTAAATCAATGCAGGATGCTGGTTGGTTGTTTGTGGGCTAAGGAAGGATGATCAAATCCCCACCTTATCTTATTTAATTAGGTTGTGCCCTTAATTTGGTTTAATATGAATATGCACACAAAAAAAAATTCAATCAAAGGGTTCTATGCAATTTAAACTAGATGCATGTAACTAATTGAATTCTGAAAGACTTACCTTACCTCCAGCAATCACCAAAAAAAATAAAAATAAAAATAAAACTAATATGATGCATGCTCTAAGCAATTAGGATTTCTAATCTTGTGAGATTTTTAATTAAATTTAAGTGGATACATATATTTTTAAATTTAATTTAAAAATAAAATAAATAAATAAATTAAAAAAAAAATTAGGGTTAGGATTGATCTCACCAAGCAAAACTAAATGATTTGTTTCTTACCATGGTTCTTTTTGTTCTTTAACATATTTTTCTGCAAAATAAAAAAAAGTTAGCAAGCAATATTTATAAGAAAATAAAAATTTTATTTACAATTTATTTATAAAAAAATCAAAGAGATCAAAAATTTAATGTCCATGACTTCTCCAATAATGGTGCAAAAAATTTGATAGGAACACGATATTGTCGTTAAGACACCATGTTTATCAGTTTAATCTGACTTTTTAAAATAAATAAAAATACGTAGATAGCAGTGAGTCGGGTCGAATCCACAAGGAAGATAGTATTTTTAGTCTTAAAATCTTTGATTTTTTTAAAAGAAAATGAAAAAAAATTGAAAATAAAATTTAAAGTCAGAAATTAAAAATTAAAATCATGAAGTAGAAATTAAATTATGCAGAAAAGTAAACTTGGTAGTAAAATCTATTAGTTAGATCTTAGCATCTACTTGCAGAAAAATAAAAAAATAATAATTAAAATATAAAATTAAATTATAATAAAAATAAAGAGCATAAAATTAAAGAACATGAAAATAAATATTGCATTAATTAAAATTTTAGAATTTAAATACATGGAATTTAAAAGAAAATAATAATAAAATAGCCTAATCTCTGATCTTGGATCGGCATTGGTGGAAAGATGGTGTAGAAGCCCAGTGTTTTCTCTCAGCACCAATTGTCTTGAAGCAGCTATTAACCCAGAGCCTAGCTTCACCCTATACCAAAACTTCATCTTGACCGAAGATGTTGATTTCTAGAGGCCTGGGGTCCTTTTTATAAGGCTAGGAGGGCTAGAGAGTTTTCTCTTGGGCAATGTGGGACTAAGGAGCTCTTTAATCATCAAAATATGAAGAAATCTAAGTGAAAATTGGATTAAAAAAAGTCTTGGATGAATTTTGTTGCTTTGGATGAAATCTAGCCGTTAATAGGAATCCAATGGACTAAAAATCATCAAAATCGGATGTGTATCAGCTCAGATCAAGTTGGATTAAATTTTGGCCATCCGATCGCACGTTGATGGAAGAAATCTGATCGCTGATAATGCGTCGGGAGTCCTGATCACCGTTGGGAGTGTTCTGGATCGTCAGATCATCCCCTGGATCGAGCGCTGTCGTTGGATGGCGATTCATGTGAAGTTTGATGTAGAAAAACTTCCTCCACCATCCGATCTTGACTGCAAGCTACCAGAGCCATCCGATCATGCCTTTACTGTTGCCATGGACCGCATGGACCGGCTTCACCATACACCTCAACCAATCAGCACCTCCTACTGCTTTGATGCGAAATTATCTTTTTACTCTATAGACCGCGATGGATTTTCTATAAACCCTTTAAGGGTCTAGGTCTGCCACGTGTTGCGCTGTGATTCGTCGATTTCTGCTGAGATGGCAGTCCACGCCTGGATCGTGGATCGACTAATGGCTTCCATGGCTGAGTCGGCTTAGACGGCTTGGCTTGACTTGGTGGTTTAGCTTGCGGAGCCAGTTGAGCCATTTTTTTTTAATTTTTTTTATTTCTTTAGAAATTCATATCTTCTCTGTTTTAGCTCCATTTTGCTTGAAACTTATTTTGTTGTGATTAGAAAAATGAGCTCTTTCTATAAAATTTTATCTTTTAATTAATTTTTACTTAAAAAATATAAATTTCTTAAATATTATATATAAATTAATGATTAATTAATATGAATTAATTGATAAATTAATATTTTTTTGGTAAATTAATGATACTTATCAGGGACTCTCATTTGATTAGATCAGATGACATCATCCCACCAATCAGATTTAGATTTGATTGAATGAAGGCTTTTGATTGGTCGGGATGATGTGGCATCACATGGCACAGCAGGGTCTATTTAAATCCTATTTGCACCTAGGATTAGGAAGTTTTGCACAATTCTCATGCCCCAAGGCTGCCTCTATCTCTCTTCCATGCCCCATCTAATCCTCTCTCTCCCCTCTCCATGCCTAAGGAGTTGGGCATGGGTTCAAGTAACATCCAAGGAAGAAAGGTGTCCAGATCAGGAAGAAGGCAGCATTGCTGAAAGAGACGACTACTGCTTCTTCAAAAGAAGTTTTGAAGAACTTGAAAATCAGATCTAGATCTAATTTTTGAAAAGGAGATTCAAAAGGAGAAGACCTCTAGATCCAGCCTGAGTGGACATCGGTAGAGGCCAAGCGCATGCATGGCTCCTTCCAGAACCTCAAGATCAATCAGGATCATCACAAGATAATCTGATTATCCTAAACAAGATATGAAATTAAATTAGATTTAATTTATTTTTATTTTATAATATTAGATCTTTAGGATCATATCCGAGATGTCTTAGATCTGATTAGGATCATAGAAAAAAATTTTGAAATATTTTTTTAGATCCAATCAGATCTAAACAATCCTGTGATGGAAAAATAGAATTTTCTTTTTAGGTACATCTGTAGGTTTTCTAAATTCCATGATTGTAGAAGTTCAGCTCCTCCAAGTTTCAGGCCAGACGACCTCCTTGATCTCTAAGGGCCTTTCTAATTTGGGATGAGCTTTTCTTGATTTTGAGATTGTGAGATAGCCACTCGCTAAAGTACTAAGTCTCCAACTTTGAATGCCTTGCTTCTAACTCTAGAATTACAGTAATGAGCTATCTTTTGCTTGTAGGCAGCCATCCAAACTTGGGCTTCTTCTTATTTTTCTTCCAACAAGTCGAGGTTGGCTCTAAGATCCTGTAAATTTTTTTTTTCATTGAATGCCATGACTTGTGCTGATGAAAGTTTGAGCTCTATTGGGATGACTACTTCAGTTTCGAAAGCCAGAGCAAATGGTGTCTCTCCAATCGACAATCTTTAGATAGTTCGGTATGCACAGAGTATATGATAAAGTTCATCTACCTATGTTTTCTTCTTTCTTTCAAGCCTATCTTTATGCCTTGCAAAAAAGTCTTGTTAATCACCTCGGCCTCTCCATTTGTCTATGGATAAGCCATTGATGTAAAATTATGGAAGATGTTTAGGTCTTCATAGAACTCAGCAAATCTCATCCCCATAAATTGGCACCCATTATCTATTATAAGGGTCTGAGGTAGGCTGAATCAATAGACTATCGACTTCCAAATGAAGTCCTATACTTTAACATTAGTGATTTTTGCCAAAGGTTCGGCTTCGACCCATTTGATAAAATAATCAATTGCCACTAAGAGAAACTTCCATTGTTCAGATGTCATAGGAAAGGGCTTGAGTATGTCTATCCTTTACTATGCAAATGGCCATGAGGCGCTCAGGGGTGTAAGCTCAGAGGCTGATTGTCTTTGAATACTTACATTTCTCTGACACTAATTGCATTTCCTGACATACTCCATAGGGTCTTGATGCATGGTTAGCCAATAGTAGCCCTACCGAAGTAGCTTGTGAGATAAAGATCTGACCCCCAAATGACTTCCACATATTCCTTCATGCACTTTTCATAGAAAGTAGTTGGCTTTAGAAGGTTGGAAGCATTTCAGTAATGGCAATGAGTATGACTTTTTTATAACTTGTTCTCATACAAAATATATCGGACGGCTTGATTTCTCAATTTTTGAGCTTCCTTCGAATCCCAAGGGAGAATGCTATCTTTGAGATAAGCAACAAGTGTGTTAATCTAGCTGGGCTCATGGTCAATTTGCATTACAGTCTGAGATTTCTTCAAACTTGGACATTTCGGAACTTCAAAGAAAACTTCTTTTGGTAGTTCGTTTGGGGCTGGTGTGGCTAACGTGGAGAGAAGATCGACCCTAGCATTTTCTGTTCTTGGGATCTATTGAATTCTAAAATTGTTGAAGGTCGAGGTCAAATTTTTCACCTTTTCTAGATACTTCATCATGCTTTCCTCCCAAGCTTTATAATTGCTACTAACTTATCCCACCATCAATTGAGAATTACTATAAGCTGGGAGCTGATCTACTTCTAGTTCTTTGGCTATCTTCAACCCCGCAATCAGTACTTCATATTTAGCCCCATTATTTATCATAGAAAACTCGAAATGTAGTGCATATTTGGTAATGATATAGTTTGGGTTAACCAAGATCGGACCTGCACCTACACTAGAAGCATTGGATGAACCATCCACATACAGGGCCTAGAAGCCTTCAGGGAGGCCTGCTCTTTCTTCAGGAGAATGTGGCTATAGATGTGGTACATTGGCTTCTTTTTGCTCGAGATTGGCTTCATCCAAAATAGTACATTCTACTATAAAATCTACCAATATTTGAGCTTTGATTGACCATCGAGGTTGGAAGTTGATGTCAAACTTTATAAGCTCAATTGTCCATTTCACTATTCTTCCAAAGGCATCTATTCGATGAAGAACTACCTTGATTGGTTAATTAGTGAAGCATTATAGTGTGCCCCTAGAAATAGGGTCGGAGCCTTCAAGCTGCAATTAATAGAGCATAAGTTAGTTTTTCTAACTTGGTATACCTGATCTCAGCATCCCTCAGGACTCGGCTTATATAGTAGGCCGGCCACTACACTTTCGTTTCTTCCTTGATTAAGACCACTACAAGGGTTGCTGGGGACACCATCAAGTACAAAAATAATTCTTCTCCAAGTTCAAGCTTGGGTAATAAGGGTGGTGAGCCGAGGTAGCTCTTCAGTTCTTCAAATGGTCGCTAACATTCAGGAGTCCAGTAGAAGTTCTTTGATTATTTGAGGACGTAGAAGTTCTTTGATTATTTGAGGACTTGAAAGAAAGGCATGCATCGTTCGTTCAACTTTGAAATAAAATGATTCAGAGTTGCTACCTTTCTCATTAAGTGCTGAACTTTTTTTATTAACTTTGGGCAGTCATCTCTTGAATGGCTTAGATTTTTTCTGAATTTGCTTTGATTCTATGCTTTGACACCATGAACCCCAAGAACTTCTCCGAGGTCACTCCGAAGGCACACTTGGTCAGATTCAACTTCATCTTATACTTTCGAAGGGCACTGAAGGTTTCTTCAAGATCGGCAATATGATTTGTTGAAGACTGGCTCTTGACAAGCATGTCATCTATATAGACCTCCATGTTATGGCCAATCTGCTCCTTAAAAATTTTGTTTACCAGGTGTTGGTAGGTTAACCATTAATAATAGAGACCACGGTCAGTAATAAAAGTAGTTTTTTCCTCATCTTCTAGTGCCATCCAGATTTGGTTGTAGTCGAAGAAGGCATCTATGAAAGTGAGGAGCTCATGATCCGAAGTTATATCCACTAGTTGATCAATTCTGGATAGAAGGTAGCTATCTTTTGGGTAGGATTTATTCAATTTTATGAAATCTATGCACATTCATTATTTACTATTTGCCTTTCTGATGAGGACTACGTTGGAGATCCAGTTCGAATAAAAGACTTCTCGAATGAATCCAGCCTTAACGAGTCTATCAACTCTTCCGCAATCGCCTTTTTCTTCTCTAGAGCATAGCCACACATTTTTTCCTTTACTGGCCGATACTTGGGGTTAGTAGCCAGAGATGTTTCATGACTTCAACATCAATTTTGGGCATGTCTGCCTGGACCCAAGAAAGAACATCTACATTTCTCTGTAAGAAGGCAACGAGCTACTTTTGGACCTCTTCTCCTAGGCTGGAGCCGATCTGCACGGTGTGTTCTTCATTCCCATCATTTAAAGAAATTGAGACATGATCTTTCATAGGTTTCCTCCGCTCTTCAGTAAGGTCATCATGGACATCCAGCCCATCAATAGGATAGAAATCTAGCTGTCCGCTCCCTTGCAAAGTAATTGAGTAGTAATGTCTCATCAGAGCTTAATCTCCTCTGACTTCTCCAACCACATAACTTGTTGGAAACTTTATTTTTAGATAATAAATTGACACCACTGCCCGGAGTGCAGTCAAATCAGATCGGCCGAGAATTGCATTGTAAGCAGATGGAGCCCTTACTACTAAAAAATCTACTTGTGCCTTGGACTATCTTGGGTACCATCCTGTAGCCATAGTTAATGTTATTACTCCTTCAACTAGCATAGCATCGCCAATGAATCCTATGAATAGAGAGTTCATTGGTTCTAATTGATTATTAGGTATAGACATTTTGGAGAAAGCATCATAAAATAAGATATCGATAGAGCTTTCATTATCGATAAGAACATGGCAAACATCATAGTCTACAATATTTAAAGAAACTATAACCACATCGTTATGTGGGAATTAAATTACTTGCACATCTTCTTCAGTGAAAGTGATGAAGGAATCAGATCAAGAATTTCACGGATAGATCTTAAAACTTTTTCAAGATCATGCAGTGGAAGACTTAAATAAATCAAATATTTATTTAAATAAGCATGAAAAAACTCTAGATTTATGATTTATTACATGATCAAGGCATGATATTAAATCAAAAATTAAAAATATAAAAGAAAGACTAACATATTGATCTCATCAACATGCTACAATACTGCATCTAATGTAGCTATAGAATAATAGATTAGATCTGATACTTGAGCAAGTTAGATGTTCTAACTTGCTAATCTAGGCTTGAGGATGAAGTAATAAGCCACACACGTGTTTGGCCTCTAGGAGTCATCCATACGAGCCCACGAACATGATCTAACATCCTAATGCAAGAAATTAGCATAGCATGCTAGTACTGTGCTAATCTCCCTTTGATGGTCGATTTGATGCTTCCTTCTTTGAGACTTGGACTCTTTAAAATATCAAAAGAAAGAACAGAGATTTTAGATCTAAGATTGTCTCAAAAAAATCTCAAAAGGAGGAGGAGAAGAGAAAATCAAAACAACCCTAGAAGAAGACCCTCTTCTTCTTCTCTTTTCTCTTACCTAGACACCTAGTTTGGTGTCTATGGAATCCCCATGCCCAGAGGTTCTCTCTTCCTAATTTTTCCACACATCAAAGCACTCTTAGTGTTCTATATTTCACAAAAATTTTAACCAAAAATTCTTCCTAAATAAAAAGATATGCAGAGTTCAAGTTTGGTTAAAAACTTAGACAAAGAAAGGACATAATATGGCAAGTTGTTGGGGCGCCCAACTCTTGGGCACCCCCACCTTATTTCCTGCCACAGACCAGCAATAGGGGCACACAAAAACTTTTTCTTTTACAATGGAATTCAGAGAAGATAAAGAAGGTGTGGACGGCACAATTAGAAGAAGGTGTTTTAGTTTGTAAGGATTCTATCTCATAGAATCCTAGATCAAAACTTACTTCTCTTTTTGACTTGGTCAACTACCAAATTACCACATGAGAAAGAGAGGGAGAGAGAAGGCATGCGTGAAGATCAAGGGAAAGAGTATTTCCATGAAAAATTCCTAAAAAATAGCCATGGGGTGCGTGGATGGCTAACGTGGCACAAGGTGGAATCCTAGTATCACTAGGATTCCATCTATGACTTGGTCAAACATGATTTCTCAAACCAAATTAAATCAAAACTAAGTCAAATAAATAAAATAAGGTTTTAATCTAATTAATAACTTAATTAAATTTAATTTAATTTTAATTTAATTTTTTAATCAAATTAAAAAATTGGGTTGATCTGAGTCCTAGTTGAACTAGGACTGGTTCTTTCCTGCACTTAGCTTATCCAATAAGTCAATTAGACTTGATCCAATCAAGCTCAAACTAAATCTAATTAAATCATATTTAATCAAACTTAATCTCAGCCCTTTGGTCTAATCAAATTAAGCCAATTATCAATTAAATTGCTAATCGATCCTCCTACAATGCTTGCACTAGGTTAAACATCAATCGTATTGATTGTTTAATCCTAGAATGATTCTTAATCATTGATCAACCATCCGAACAAATCATGAGCTCTAATATGTGTGATCTCATAGGTTTGAACCTAAGCCAGTAGCATAGAAATATATTCCTATACTAATCGAAGTAACCATCTGGCAATGGTATTCGACGGTCGGATAGGTCAAATGTGTAGAACATCATCCTTAGAACCCATGCAGATATAGTTTCCATATAATTTATCCTCTCGATCAAAATGCTCATGTGACACCTTAGAGTTCAACTGTCAACTTTGATCAGCTTGTCTACATTGTATTTCAAAAAATCAAATCCATCTAATGGATTATCCTGGTCAAGATTTTGCTATATTGAAATACAGTGATACATTATTCTTCAACTCTTAGAGTGATCAATTCCATCTTGATCACACTCTGACTTAGCAAGTACTTGACTGTGCCCAGAAGTCTTTCGTTACTAAATTAAAAATTTAGTTAGTCTGGTACCAAAGCACAGCGAATTATTTACAAGCCACTGAGGTGATCTCAGGTCTAAGAAACACTTATACCTATATCCCATCAGAGACATTCTTGACAGTAGAATGCTTTGGAGTTAATCACGTTCAATGACGATGTACCTATACATCTCATCAGTATGCCATACTAGTGTCTTAACACTTCTTGATTAAAAGGACAACCAACCTATATGGCATACAGTGACCTATGCTCCATAGACGCTGTCTACTAATTAACAGCCTATCATTTGATCATGAACAAATTTAAAAACTAATTGATAAATCCTTTCTTTATCGAAGCTAAATAGTCCTAAGGACTTCATCACAATAATGAAGTTCATTAGAAGATGAATATTTTTATGATGAAAAATGCCAAAAATATATTTTATTTATTAATAAATTAATTACAGATAAAATATAGCTCAACCATCAACAGGCTGACGATTGGCTTTGGGACATTTCTCAACAACTCCCACTTATTCTAAAGCCAGTCGACATAGTATCTAATGCCCATCTTTGACTTATAATTGTCGAACTCCTTTATTGCCAGGGCTTTAGTGAAGGGGTCGGCCAGGTTCTTCTTTCTATTGATCTTCTGAAGGTCGACGTCACCTCTATCCACGATCTTCCGGACCAAGTGAAAGCGGCGTAGGATGTGCTTTATCTACTAGTGTGCCTTTGGTTTCTTCGTCTGAACTATGGCACTAGTACTATCATAGTAGAGTAGGACCGGACCATTTAGGAAGGATGCTACTCGAAGCTTGGTGATAAATTTTCTCAACCATACAACTTTCTTCACGGCATCTGAAGCTGCAATGTACTCTGCATCGTAAATAGAGTTTACCATAGTATGCTGCTTAGAACTCTTCCACCAGATAGCTCCACCATTTAGAGTAAAGATATATCCCGACATGCTTCTGCTGTCATCATGGTCAGATTGAAAGCTGGAGTCTGTAAACCCCATAAGTTTTAGATCTAACTCCTCATAAATCAACCATTGGTCTTTAGTATTTTTCAAATACTTAAGGATGGTTTAAACCACTTTTCAGTAATTTTCTCCAAGATCAGACTGGTATCTACTCACTACTCCTAGTGAGTATGCCATGTTTGGTCTTGTACATGTCATGGCATACATGATAGATCCCACTGTCGAAGCATACGAGACTCTATTCATACGCTCTCTCTCTTCAGGAGTTGTCGAACAATCCTTCTTAGAGAAAAATTTCATGAAGTCCTTTTTGAAATTCTCCATGCTGAACCTCTTTAGCATAGTATCTATGTACATGGACTAGAATAACTCAAGCATCCTTTTAGATCTATCCCTATAGATCTTCATCCCTAGGATGTAGGATGCTTCACCCAAGTCTTTCATGGAGAACTGTGATGACAACTAGACTTTTATTCCCTACAATGTGAGGATGTTATTCTTGATTAAGAGAATGTCATCTATGTACAAGACAAGAAATACTACTGCTGGACCAATTACCCATTTATAAATGTAGGATTCTTCTCCATTCTTAACGAAGCCATACATTTTGATCAGTTTATCAAAACACATGTTCCAACTCAGAGATGCCTATTTCAGTCCATAAATGGATCTCTGAAGCCTGCATACCTTGGACTCATCTATGGATGTGAATCCCTCAGGTTGTATAATATACACCTCTTCAGTCAACTCTCCATTCAGGAAAGCTATCTTCACATCCATCTGCTAGATCTCATAGTCTAGATGAGCAGCAATCGCAAAAAATAATTTGAATGAATTTGAGCATTGCCATAGAAAAAAACATCTCATCATAGTAAATACCATAATGTTGACAATATTCTTTGACAATCAGATGAGCTTTATAGGTCTCCATCTTTTCATCTGCACCTCTTTTCCCTTTGAAGACCCATTTACACCCAATGGATTTAACCCCTTTGGGTGGGTCAACCAATGTCCTCAGAATGTTGACCTTCATGGACTCTATTTCGAATTTCATGACCTCAAGCCATTTCTTAGAATCAGGTCTCTCATAGCATCCATATTGATGATCAGATCCTCATCATTCTCATCGAGTTTGATGGGATCACCATCTTGGACTAAGAAATTATAGTATCTATCTGAATGATGTGGTACTCTATCGGATCGCCTTAATCATGTAGGTACGCTGAAATCACTCCTGGTAAAAGAAAATAGCATCCTACCTACTTCAAACAAATAATAATTCAGGAAGACTTTGATCAAAGCATGATGAAAATTAGAAATGGTTTCTAATACTCCATTAAATGAATCATTATCATAAGATTCAAAGAGAAATAAATATGATATTGGGATTGACATATTTCCATATCTAGAGTCATATTCAGGATGCAGGAAGATCGAAGGATCTAGTTGTATGGTAATTTTCACAGAAGGATATTTTTGATATTTTCATCAAAATTTCACATCTTTCGGATGGTCATGATACATTGCTAGACGTCAATCATGTCTTGTGGGTTTGATCAAATTAAAATTTTAATTTGATTATTAAATTAGAAAGCGTTCTAAATTAAGTCAAATTGGGTTGGCTAGTTTTAACCTAAATTGGTTTGGTTGAGTTCTAACCAAATTAGGTCAAAACACACCTAGACTCACTGTTGGTTAGATGTGAAATCCAATGGGTCACACACAAAGAGAATTGATTAAGGGTCTAATAGGATTAGACCATATTTGCAAGATAAAAATGCTAGCATATGTAGCAAACCCTAGCACCTAGATTCGAATTGGATTTGAATCGGCTTTCGATTTAGGCTAATTAAGATCTGATTTGATCCAAATAGGATTTGGTCTTGAATTAGATTAATCTAGACTGATTGGGCTTCAGATTGAATGCCACATACTAGAATCCCACATGCCAGAGAGTCTCTCTCTTGCACGTGGGAAGTATTTCATGCGTAAAGGATTTTTGGTGCATGAAATTAGTTGGCGCCTACCTTCTTTGACTTTTTCCATTTGTTTTATCACGTAAATATTTTTTGAATTGGTGTGGACATCTATTATGGGGCATAGAAGAGTCCTTCTGCAGATGAAATACTCCTTTTTCTTTTAATTTTTTTGCCCAGGATGTTTTGTCGCCCAAGAGTCTTTGCCGCCTTAGACTCCACACCGCCCACTCCTTCTTGACGCCTCTTGGGACTTTGACTATTCAAAGTATATCTCCATGCCATCTTGCTGAATGGGCATCCCTTTAAGGGCCATTAGATGGCCATTTAGTCTAATCCAAACCTTTAAATTATGGCACCATATATTTATGCATCGCGACTCTTTGTAGAAAAACTACGTAGAATTAGTTCGAAGAGTCCTTCTGTTTTAAGGCACCTCTTGGACTAAGTCTACATAATTTTAAATGGCACAAAATTTAGATGGATGTGAGATTTGATGATGGGGCATGAGATATTGATGTGGGAAGGGTGTGAGAATTTTAGATGGCACCCGTACGTACATTATAAATAAGGGTGCACACCAAGAGTCCAGGAGAAGTGAACATTATCTTTCTTCCTTACAAGATTTTCTTTTTGTCCAATTTTCTTTCTTCCTTTCTCTTATCTAGACCTTGTCATTATAAGAACAAGTAGTCATCTTAAGACTAAGAGATTAGAAAGAAAAATTAAGAAGACAAAGAAAAAAAAAGATAGATATAGAGAGGTAAGGAAGGTAACATAAAGGCTAAAGAAGGTCATGCCCTTTTAATCAAAGTTCTTATTATTAGAACACTAATTATATAAATCAGAGGTGCTGGTGTCTTGATCAAGTCCCTATGTGGATCAACGTTGGAGGGTGAACACGTGGGCACCTAGTGGAACCCCTGACGGACTGCTACCGACGATCAGGGATAATTTAGGATTTAGCGATAAGAAGTATATTCTAATACTTTCTTTTATATTATAAATACATGTTATATGATTTAATTGCTAATAAGTTGGTCCTTGGGTTTGGGTTTGGTTTATTTGATTTCATATTTTTGCTTTTAAATTCATGCTTTCGCCCTGTACACCATTCCCATCATTGGTATCAGAGCAAGCCTTATTAGGTTAAATTATATAATGCTTTGTTTATAGTATAATGGCATAAATGAAAAATATGATACAATATTTTTTAGCATGTTTTGATTTATATGATGAGATCATATTCTTTTTCTTATCATAATGAGATTATATTGTATATATTATTCTATAAAGGTTGCCCTGATATAGTGAAAAAATGTTAACTATATAATGATGGTTGTCCTAGAATAATTATACATGTTAATGGATATATATAAATTTTATCATAATTAATGCTATTATGTATTTAGTTTGTTTTAAATTAATATGTATTGAGATCATTTAAATCCCTCTATATAAAATAAAAAAAATTATATTAAGTTGTAGTGTAATTAATCTATAGCTGAATCAGTTAGGATGTCTAATTGATCAATCAGTGTCTAGAAAAAATGATTCATAATTGGTAAAGAGAACATGATTTTTTAATTGGTTTCATTGTTTGATCTGGCCAATTTATTGGTGTCTAAGGAACGCAATAGGGGGGCTCCCATTTCTCTTCCATTTACCTGGCCGATTCGATTAATTTAATTCCAGATTGAAATGCTTAATATTATATTCACTACATTAAGGCCTTCCTTCATACTAGTTTCTTATTATGTCCAGAACCATATTAGTTCTGTTATGTAACCACAAGATCTATCATGGAGAAAATTGTAATATTAATCTAGTGCATTGAGATGCTTACAGCATTTTGAATATACTATTTTGTTGTGTAACCACAAAAGTAGTTATATTTCATTTTTGACTGTATAGAAATGAAGGGTTCTACTTAAACTAAAACATTAAAGTTTGTTGTGCTAACACAAGGCTATTAATATTTTAGAGGCAAAAATTTTTGAGAGTTGCATAAAATGCAATTGGAAAGAGTTTCCTACCTTTGAACTTATAACAGGTTTGTTGTGCAACCACAAGACTTTTTATAAGGAATTAGGATCTTATTCTCACTAAGAAAATCAATAAGAGGGTT
The DNA here is from genome assembly GCA_006176705.1 of Cocos nucifera. NCBI lineage: Eukaryota > Viridiplantae > Streptophyta > Magnoliopsida > Arecales > Arecaceae > Cocos > Cocos nucifera. The sequence goes on from QRFJ01001647.1 coordinate 149,822, forward strand.
ATGATTTTTAGTGGGAGACATAATTAAATTAAAGTCCTAATTTAATTATGTTTGTCATCATGAATTATTTGCTTATATATTGTTCTTTATTATGTAGATTAAATGGCTTCTTCACTTTCATTACGTTCAATTTTGGATTCAAATAAATTGACTGGTCAAAATTATATTGACTGGTTGAGAAACCTTAAAATAGTACTCAGTCAAGAAAAACTCTCCTATATTTTTGACACCCTTGGTCCTAAGCCATTAGGAAATGATGCCATAGATGAAGATAAGTCCACATACAAGATGTGGCAAAATGATTCCCTTACTGTCAAATGCACCATACTTGCCGCTATGAATAATGAATTATAGAAACAGCATGATGGCATGGACACTCAATCCATATTACTCAATCTAAAAGAGCTTTATAGAGAGCATAGTAGGACTGCTAGATATGAGATATCTAAGCAATTATTTTGTGCAAGAATGATAGAAGGAACATCCATACAAAATCATATTTTGATGGTAATTTACCTAATCACTCGATTAAGTCAATTAGGTTTTGTTATGGATGGAGAGATAAGTTAGGATTTGATCCTGCAATCACTCCCAGAATTATTTTCTCAGTTTGTCATGAATTATCACATGAACAAATTGAATTCTTCCTTGCCTGAGCTGTTAAATATACTTAAGACAGCAGAAAGCCATATCAAGAAAGATAAGGCTCCTCTTTTTCTTGTGAACGGGATGTCCAAGAAGAAGGCAGGCAAAAAGAGTTCAAAGAGAAGGTTGAACCCTAAAAATGGTATAAATAAGAAGAAAAAGGGGAAGAAGGTCTCCAGACAGACGATCTATTTTTACTGTGGCAAAGTAGATCATTGGAAGAGAAATTGCAAGGCTTACCTTGCAACCGTGAAGTCTGGTGCAAATAATGCACCAAAAGGTATGTATGAGATACATACTATATTATCATTAAATTCTTCCATTTCAAATACTTGGGTATTAGATACCGACTGTGATTTTCATATCTATAAATCTTTGCAGGGGCTGTAGAAAATTAAGAGTTTGAAGTAAGGTGACTTCAAGCTGTATGGCGGTGGAGGAGAGTCTATCCAAGCAGAAGCTATAGGGACAAATATATTGAAGTTACCTTATGGGAAGATCTTGGAGCTTATAAATTATTATTATATGCCTAAGATCATTAGAAATATTATATCTATACCCTTGTTATTAAAATAAGGTTATAGTCTTAATGTAACGAGCGAAGGTTGCTCGATCAAATATTCTAATGAAAATATTTATTTTGGTATATTTAGTAATGGTTTGTTGACTCTATGTTTGGGTGACGATATATTTCATATTGATAAAAATGAAAAATGTAAGAGAGATGACATAAATAATACTTTACTTTGGCATTGTCGATTAGGTCATATTAGTGAGGCTAGGATTAACAAGTTATACAAAGAAAAGTTCTTTGATCCTTTTGATTATGAATCATTGGGAACTTGTGAATCATGCCTCATGGGTAAAATGACCAAGATTCCATTTAGTGGACATAGAGAAAGGACAAATGAGTTATTAGGACTTGTACATATGGATGTATGTGGTCCTATGACAACTCAAGCCAGAGGAGGATACTCTTATTTTATTACATTCACTGATGATTTATCTAGGTTTGGATATGTGTATCTTATGAAATATAAATCAGAAGTCTTTGATAAATTTAAAGAGTATCAAAGTATGATCGAAAAACAAACTAGACAATGTATAAAAATCTTTCGATCTGATTAGAGAGGAGAATACTTATCTAGTGAGTTTCTTGACTATCTTAAAGTTAAAGAGATTCTCTCTGAATGGACACCTCCTTATACACCGCAATAAAATGGTATAGCTGAAAGAAAAAATCATACCTTATTAGATATGGTATGGTCCATGATGTGCTTCACTGATTTACCTATTTCCTTCTGGGGTCATGCCCTGGAGACTGCAATTTACATCTTGAATAGAGTACCTTCTAAATCTATATCTAGTACTCCATATGATATATGGAGAAGTAAGAAACCTAATCTTAAGTATCTTAAGATATGGGATTGTCCAGTATATGTCAAAAGAAATTTTGGACATAAACTTGATGCTAGATCAGACAGATGTCTATTTATAGGATATCCTAGAAATAGTATAGGATATTTATTCTACCATCCTATTGAACAAAAGGTATTTGTAAGTAGGCATGCCATTTTCATGGAAAAAGAATTTATCCTAGAAAAGGGCAGTGGTAGAAATATTGAACTTAGTGAAGTTCAAAAAAAACAAATAAAAATTTTTTAACCATATAATCATATAAAAGAACTAGAATACATAACTCCTATCCACAGGTCTAAAAGAGTACGAAATACACCTGTGAGGTATGGTTTTATTTTTGAGAACAATAAAGCCTAAGTCATTGAAAATGACGAACCTCTGACCTATATGGAAGCAGTTAAAAGTGAGGACTCGTACAAATGACTGGCTGCCATGCAATCCGCAATAGAATCCATGCACACCAACAAAGTATGGACTTTGGTGGATCCACCAGAGGATATAAACCCTATTGGATGCAAATAGATTTTTAAGAAAAAGATTGGAGCTGATGGTCAAATTGAAACCTATAAGGCTAGATTGGTGGCTAAGGATTTTAGGCAAAAACAGGAGATTGATTATGATGAAACATTCTCACCTATTGCCATGCTCAAATCTATTTGGATTATGCTTGCTATAGCAGCATACCACGACTATGAAATATGGCAAATGGATGTAAAGACTGCCTTCCTTAATGGTTTTCTTGAGGAGGAGGTCTATATGTCACAGCCAGAAGGATTTGAGTCAAATGAGAGACCAAATCAGGTATGCAAACTTAAGAGATCCATTTATGGATTAAAGCAAGCATCAAGGAGTTGGAACATCCATTTTGATGAAATAGTAAAAGAGTTTGGTTTTATCAAGAATGTGGATGAACCATGTGTGTACAAGAAAACTAGTGGGAGAATCATAGTCTTCTTGGTTCTGTATGTAGATGACATACTCCTCATTGGGAATGATATCCCAATGTTACAAATAGTCAAATTATGGCTATCAAATAAGTTTTTCATGAAAAATTTGGGAGAAGCATCCTATATACTAGGAATAAAGATGTACAGAGATAGATCTACGAGGATGCTAGGCTTGTCCCAATCAAGGTACATTGACTTAATGCTGAAAAGATTCAGTATAAATGGAAGTAAAAGAGGTTATTTATTCATGAGTGAAGGCATACGTCTCTCTAGAAAGATGTCTCCAAAGACATCTAAAGAGAGAAATAGAATGTGTTCTATTCCTTATGCTTCAACTGTTGGATCAATAATGTATGTCATGTTATGTACAAGGCCTGATGTTGCTTATGCTTTAGGCATTGCAAGTAGATTTTAAGCTGATCCAGGAGAGGATTATTGGAAAGCTGTGAAAAATATTCTTAAGTACTTAAGAAGGACTAAAGATATTTTTCTTGTATATGGTGGTTTTGATCTTAAACTAGAAGCATATTCTAATTCTAGTATTCAATCAGACCTGGATGATAGCAAATCCATTTCAGGGTATGTCTTTACTTTGAATGGTGGAGCAGTAAGTTGAAAGAGTACTAAGAAACCAACTATAGCTGACTCAACCACTGAAGCAGAATACATAGCTGTAAGTGAAGCCGCCAAGGAAGCTATCTAGATGAAGAAGTTTATTACTGAATTAGGTGTTATTCCTAAAATTGAGAATCCAGTACCACTTTTCTGTGATAATACTGGAGCTGTTGCTCAAGCAAAGAAACTAAGGTCTCATTATAAATCCAAACACATTCTGAGATGCTTCCATCTCATTCGTGAAATTATTGAAAGACAAGATGTAGTCATAGAACGAGTTGACACAAAGAACAACATAGCAGACCCATTCACTAAGGCTTTACCACTGCAACTATTTGATCACCACCTTGATTGTATGGGATTAAAATATAAGGGCGATTGGCTTTAGTGCAAGTGGGACATTGAAAGGAATATGCCCTCAAGCTAATTTATTTTTGGGCTATTTATTTTTTGTCTTCCAAACTCATGTAATGACATATTTTAATAAAATATATAAAGGCATTTATTTCATCATATGCAATGTCTTATTATTTATTTAAGATTATGATGAACCCTATAAATTAGGGCTATGGTTTTAGAATTATGATGAGATCATATCAGTGAGGCCTAAAATCTTAAAACCCTAATTTAAATATTCCTAGTTGATGGGACATTGAGTTAGGGATCAATGTTTTTGCGGTAAGACTAGCACATTCTTTGTATGCTCGATTGAGAGGGTTATTGATTTCACTATAACTTGTATATGACACTAATATAAGAATGTGGGTGCTCATTAGAGAATGAGTTCACTGAATCAATCCAAATTGAGAATATCTAATGAAGTCTTATCTACATGTCAATAGATGGTTCTCATAGTGAAATTTGTGCATGTAATCCTTTGACCTAAAACTACCATAGAATCTTATATATAAATCCATATTTTGGTTCATACTCATTCAGGTCTTAGTTATGTATGGGATGATCTAGATATGGTAGATTATATATATAAAGTTTGTGAGTAGGTTAACATAGAATCGATCACTCCTGGTAAGAGAAAATAGCATCCTACCTGCTTCAAACAAATAATGATTCAAGAAGACTTTGATCAAAGCATGATGAAAATTAGAAATGATTTCTAATATTTTATTAAATGAATTATTATCATAAAATTAAAAGAGAAATGAATAAGATATTGGGATTGTCATATTTTCATACCCAGAGTCATATTCAGGATGCAGGGAGATCGAAGGATCTAGTTGCATGGTAATTTTCACCGAAGGATATTTTTGATATTTTCATAAAAATTTTACATCTTTTGGATAGTCATGATACATTACTAGAAGTCAATCATGTATTGTGGGTTTGATCAAATTAAAATTTTAATTTGATTATTAAATTAGGAAGCGTTCTAAATTAAGTCAAATTGGGTTGACTAGTTTTGACTTAAATCGGTTTGGTTGAGTTCTAACCAGATTAGGTCAAAACACACCCAGACTCACTGCTGATTAGATGTGAAACCCAATGGATCACACACAAAGAGAATTGATTAAGGGTCTAATAGGATTAGACCATGTTTGCAAGATAAACATGCTAGCATATGTAGCAAATCCTAGCACCTAGATTCGAATTGGATTCGAATCGGCTTCCAATTTAGGGTAATTAGGGTCCGATTTGAGCCAAATAGGATTTGGTCTTGAATTGGATTAATCTAGACTGATTGGGCTTTAGATTGGACACCACATACCAGAATCCCATGCGCCAGAGAGTCTCTGTCTTGTGCATGGGAAATATTTCATGCATAAAGGATTTTTAGCGCATGAAATTAGTTGGCGCCTACATTCTTTGACTTTTCCCATTTGTTTTGTCGCATAAATATTTTTGAACTGGCATGGACATCTATTATGGGGCATAGAAGAGTCCTTCTACATATGAAATACTCTTTTTTCTTTTAATTTTTTTGCCCAAGATGTTTTGTCGCCCAAGAGTCTTTGCCGCCTTGGACTCCATGCCGCCCACTCCTTGACGCCTCTTGGGACTTTGACTATTCAAAGTATATGTCCATGCCTTCTTGCTGAATGGGCATTCCTTTAAGGGCCATTAGATGGCCATCTAATCTGATCCAAATCTTTGAATTATGGCACCATATAATTATGCATCGCGACTCTTCGTAGAAAAACTACGTAGAATTAGTTCGAAGAGTCCTATTTTAAGGCACCTCTTGGACTAAGTCTACGAAATTTTAAATGGCACAAAATTTAGATGGGTGTGAGATTTGATGATGGGGCGTGAGATATTGATGTGGGAAGGATGTGAGAATTTTAGATGGCACCCCTGCGTACATTATAAATAAGGGTGCACACCAAGAGTCCGGGAGAAGTGAACATTATCTTTCTTCCTTACAAAAGTTTCCTTTTGTCCAACTTTTTTTCTTCGTTTCTCTTGTCTAGACCTTGTCATTATAAGGACAAGTAGTCATGTTATGACTAAGATTAGAAAGAAAAATTAAGAAGACAAAGAAAAAGAAAGATAGATATAGAGAGGCAAGGAAGGTAACACAAAGGCTAAAGAAGATCATGCCCTTTTAATTAAAGTTCTTATTATTAGAATCCTAATTATATAAATCAGAGGTGCTGGTGTCTTGATCAAGTCTCTATGTGGATCAACGTTGGAGGGTGAACACGTGGGCACCTAGTGGAACCCCTGACGAATTGCTACCGATGATTAGGGATAATTTTGGATATAGCGATATGAAGTACATTCTAATACATTTTTTATATTACAAATGCATGTTATATGATTTAATTGCTAATAAGGTGGTCCTTGGGTTCGGGTTTGGTTTATTTGATTTCATATTTTTGCTTTGAAATCCATGCTTTCGCCCTGTACACCATTCCCATCACCCTAGGCATGCACCCCTTATCCATCTGCTTTTTAGCAGGTGGACTGGTCCAAACATTCTTTCCTATGGGTGCATAACACATGTGCAGATGTCTAAGTGTCAAAGGTCAATATTTGACCAAATGTCTGAAACAGGATTTAGTAGGTGATGAAAAATGGTGGTGTTGTCTCAAATTCATCTCATAAATTAAGACAACCCTTTTCTAACCTAAACAAGCTCTAGTCAGACCAAGTAAAGATACCTGAGTGAGCCAAGACACATTTGGCTCAGTCGAGACAAACTTTAACGATAATTAAAGAAGATCATTAGGTTCGATCGTATGATTTTCTTGAACCTAATTGAATCTAATTCAAATCAATTGAGTTGAGTTAGTTCAATTGATGATATCCAGATCAAAATCCTTATTTGTGTGATCTAGTTAGGTTCAGTTCTATATGGTAATGAGATATGTTGCAATCTCTATCATCGACATCAACAAAACCCCATCCGATGGATCAGAACTTTTCTGATTCAAACAACTAGTATCATTGATCATCTAAATAATTTTAATTGCTCTCAAAATCCACTAGTGACACCTACCAGCATATGGTGGCAACCCATCAGAACTGAAAATGAACCTCTCGGTGTAGTTACTTATGTGATTAAGTTCTTCTATCTTGAGCCTCGATTGGATTAGGGTTAAGGTAATCTCGTCAAACTCTAATATCCATCATATGATTAATCATTCGATTCAAGTCTATTGTAAAAACCTTAATAGAAACTCTTTCTATTATTTCACTCTACCATTGCCATGGGATTATGGATTTGATTCTCATGACATCATAGGGCTTCCCTCATCTACCAAGGTAGATAGATTCCCTATGTTAGATATGTGTGCCCTAAAAGCCAGAATTGGCTGACACTTGTTATATACTTCTAAGGGCAAAACTATAATTTTAACTATAAATAATAAAATAGATTATCTTCTATCATAATGTATATTTAGTGTCTGTGATACATCCCTTGAGTTAATGGTAATGATAATTCTTATTTTTAAGAGTTGAAAATTCAAGACATGAATTTTCATTATTAACTCATAAAATGCTCCTGACCATAGGATCATCATAAGGATGGTCATTGATTTGGAAGGTTGGTGTACAATTACTTTTTTATAAGTAGATGAGTCTTGAGTCTACGGTGTGGAGACATCGGAGCGAGAGTATAGATACTCGTTAGAGAACGAGGGCACTGAGCGTGACCACCTCGAGTAGTCATTAGGAAGTCTACCTTCTCGTCGAATGACTGACTCGATGCTGTAGTGGTGTGTCTGGTTCTTTGACCTGAGGTGCATCGGCAGTTCATCCTTGAGGGTGTTATAGTTTGACTACACCATGACTCGATCTCCTAGCCATTTGAAATTCCTGAGGTGTATGTTGGCTATAGCATGTTCATTGTAGAAATTGGATTGCATCAAGATGGGAATCTATCTACCTCGGTAGGTATGAGGAGCAGCCCTATGATGATCATGAGAATCAAGTCCATAAGCCCATGGCCATGGCAGAGTGAAATAATAGAAAGAGTTTCTATTTAGGTTTTCACATTGGACTTGAATCGAATGATTACATCATATGACAGAAACTAGGGTTTGACGAGTTCACCTTAACCCTAATCTGATCGGGGCTCAAGATAGAAGAACTTAATCACACAGGTAGCTGCACCAAGAGGTTCATTTTTTAGCTCTGATGGGTTGCCACCATATACTGCTAGGTGTCACTAGGTGGATTTTGGGAGCAATTAGAATGATTTAGATGATCGATCATTCTAGTTGTCTGAATCAGAAAAGTTCTAATCCATCGAAAAGGATGTTTCGATGATGTTGATGATAGAGATCATGACATATCTCATTACCATACGAAATTGAACCTAACTGGGTCACACAAATAAGGGTTTGAATCTGGATATCATCAATTGGACTAACCCAATTCAATTGATTTGAATAAGATTCAATTAGATTCAAGAAAATCATGCTAGCACATGATTGAGCCTAATGTTCTCCTTCAATTATCATTTTAAGTTGTCTCGAATGAGCCAAATGTGTTTGTGCTCACTTAGGTACCTTTACTTGATCTGACTGGAACTTATCCAAGATAGAAAAGGGTTGTCTTAATATATGAGATAAATTTGAGACAACACCTGCCATTTTTCATCACTTGCTAATTTTTGTCTTTTGACTTTGGTCAAACATTGACCTTTGACACTTAGACATCTGGCCATGTGTCATGCACCCATAGGAGATTGATTTTGGACCAGTCAACCTACTAAAAAAGTAGGTGGACCAGGGCCACACGCCTCCTGGATAGAGGTGCCTAGAGTCCCATACAGATGGGACTCCAATTACTTTGCGGTTTCTACCTAGGTGGCGCCAAAGATTAAACTTTAACCAGTCTTAGGCACCATCTAAGGATGATTTAAAGGGGCTCTTATCTGATTGGATCAGGTGATGTCATCTCGCCAATCAGATTTAGATCTAATTTTCTGAAGCGATGTGATTGGCTGGGATGATGTGGCACTGCATGGCACAGTAGGGTCTATATAAATTCTGTCTGCACCTAGTTTCAGAGAGTTTAGATCTTTGCCCATGCCACAAGGCTACCCCTCTCCCTCCTCCATGCCATCTTTGGGTCCTCTCTCTCCTCTCCACACCCAAGGGGATTTGGGCTCTAGTTTGGTGTGATCCAGATAAGAGAAAGGTTACGAGAAAGGAAGAAGCTAGAAGGCTGCGCTGCTACTGCAAAAGAGACGATACTGCGATCTTCAAAAGGAGTTTTGAAGATCCTTCCAAATCAGATCCAGATCTAATTTTTGGAGAAGTGATAAGGAAGGAAGAAGGATCTCCAGATCCATTTGAGTGGATACCGGTAGAGGCCAGGCACTTGCGTGGCTAGATCCAGAACCTTCAGCAATCAGTAGGATCATCACAGGATAATAGGATTACCCAATAATAAAGGTAAAAATTAAATTAATTTAATTTATTTTTATTTTATTTTATTAGATCTATAAATAATAAGAATCAAATCTGAAAAAATATCTCAAATCTGATTAGATCAAGAAAAAATTTTTTTTTAAAATATATCTCTTGATCTGATCAGATCTGAACGAACCTGGACCGGGAAAATCAGGATTTTCCCTTCAACTGGTATCAGAGCCATGGTTCTATAAATTGTTTAGATCTGATTTTTAAATTTATTTTAATTAGAAAATAATTAGTGATTTTAGATGTCACATGAGATGTGATCAGATCTGAAAATTAGAAAAAATTAAAATTAAATGAATTTGGATCTAAGATTAGAAAGATGCATGACTAGTTCTAGAATAGAATAGTTCTATAGAATAGTCTTGCATGTTCATTAATTTAATTTGATTAAATCATATTTTAGATCTATTTATTTACTATTTTTTGATATTATAAATATTATAATAACATCTAAAAAATAAAAAATAAAATTATTTAATTTTAAATATCATATGAGATATGATTGATGCATGTCTAGACTAGTTGTAGAATAGTTCTACATAATTATCTAGATTAGAATTTATTTTGATTAGATCAATTTAAATCTAATTTTTTAGATTAATTATGAGATAATTTAGATCTGAAAAATATGCATGATATGATACATGAGATGTATGCAAAATATGCCATTTATGATTAGATCTAATTTTTTATATATGAGATATATGATATAGATCTAACTAGTTTTGTAGTTTTTTATATTTTTGATTAAGGCGTTCCCTTTGGCCGTCCGATCATAAGAACAAAGAAGGGTTTAAAGCCCTCTCCTCTCAAAGGCCCTCTCTTCCCATTCGATGGGGTGTTCTTATGATGTGTAGGGGTGCTGCGCATTCGTCCTTAATCAGAAATCCAAAAACTTACTTTCTGCAAAATCCCTAGATCCTGAAACCCTAGGATTTATTGTGCATATTTTTATTTATGAACCCTAAACTTAATTAAGAATTAAGATTATGAAATATTAATTAGGTCTAAAATTGAGAATTTCAGATCTAAGACATATTCATAATACTGGGTTCGGGCTTGGGTAGCTCAATTAGGTCTAAGCGGTTGATTGATCAAACCGAATCAAGAGTTGGTTAGATGGGATCAACAATGCTTAAATTGACCAGCCTAATAGGATTAAGTCTGGGTCAAGATCGAGTCGTGTGAGTGATCGATCAAGCAAGACCTAATTAGGCTCAGAGGTTAGAGTCTGGATTGTAGGCTAACCCAATTGGTTCTGGCTCAATAATTTGGTGTCTAAGGTAAGTTTGGCACATACGATCCGACTGATTTTTAATTGGAAGCTACTCGACTCTGAATGCATTCTTGTCGAGAGTTAATGGCATATTCCTTCCACCGGTCTCACTTACCTGGCCATATCTGTTGACACAGTTCTGATCTGAGGTGGTCAATAATCCGAGCTAACCCATGCCACTAGGTTAGTCATAATTGTTATGACTATGTCAAGTCTAGTTTAATGAGACCTGAATCAAATTCTCCCTAAGAAAAGATTAAGTCTGAGGTCTTCCACCATTGTAGATGTGCGGGCCCTTCCCGGGGTTGATTGTTCTCGGCTGGATACAGTGGCTCAGTTGCACCGAAAAGATGCAACCATGTCTATTAGGCATTGGATGCTATGGGCTGGAGGATGATTGGGCTCAATATTTTGGATACGGTGAGAGACTCAATTAGGAATCCAGTCTATGCAAATGGTGGGTCTGACTTAACTAAGGAGTGGATCAATATTTCGGACATACGGTGAGATTCATGAATTAGAGATCAAGTTTGGGTGCACCATGATTAGAGAATCATTGAACAAGAGTTGTTCACTCATTGGCTAACCCATCACCAATAACTGTTAGGTGAGGTGATGAGTCAGTTGGTGAGACCGCACCATCCCACTAGAAATCATTAATCATGGAGATTTTTGCATCTCTACAGAGGGAGTGTAGGGATCCAAGAAAATAGTGGAAGCTAATTTATTTAAAAATAAAATTCTTAAATAAATTGGTCAAGTCATAATTACAATATCTAACTAGAATCTTTGACTCTCTACAGAAAAATATCTGCGTCCAATCCCACTTAGCACGTATCCTGGACACACATAGACTGACCGAACCCAATTATAAAGATTGGCTCAGGAACTACAAAATAATTTTGGGTTCCAAGAAGTTAACCCATGTATTGGACCAGGACCCTCCCACCTTACCAGCCCGTCCATCCACTGAACAGAGAGCATCTCTGAAAAATGGATAGACGAAGATAATAAGGCCAGATACTTACATGTTGGGCTCGATGTCTGATGAGCTCCAGCGCCAACATGAAGATATCAGGACTGCTCGCCAAATGTTGGCTCACCTACAAGGAGATGTTTGGTGAACAGAGTCGCGCAGCCAAGTATCAAGTCACTAAATGACTTTTTAAGGCTAAGATGCGTGATGGGCAGTCAGTCCAAGATCACTGTCTGATGAATGATCAAGGACATGGAAGAGCTTGAGAAGCTCGGTGTGAAGTTGGACTTGGATCTGCAGAATGATATTATTCTGCAATCCTTGACTGATGCATATGGGCAATTCATCATGAACTTACCACATGCATAAACTTCAAAATTCCTTGGCCGAATTAATGAATATGCTGGTTACCGCTGAGCTTTCTATGAAAGGTTCTAAAGGCTCAGTTCTTGCTATGGAACGGACTTCTTCCAAAAAAAGTCTTTTGGAAAGAAGAAAGAAGTCTGTGAAAAAGCAGAAGGTGGAAGAAGGAAAGAAGAAAAAGGCAGAGCTGAAGAAGAAGGCCGACTGACAAAGGAAAAGTATTTTCCATTGCAACAGACGGCCATTGAAAGCGGGAACTGCCCTACTTACCTGGCCACCCTGAAGAACAAGAAGGAGGCAGGTCCTTCTGGAGGTATGCTCGTTATTGAGTCTAACCTTACGATTTCTTCTGCATCCAGTTGGGTGCTTGACTCTGGTTCTAGTGCTCATTTGTGCACTTCCATGCATGCAGGGTCTTGAGGATAGCAGGAGGCTGAGGGATGGAGACATGATCCTACGCATCAAAAATGGAGCAAGAGTTGCTGCAGTAGCCGTGGAAACATACCCTCTTCGATTACCATCTGGTTTAGACTTAGTTTTAAAAGACTGTTATTATGTGCCTGCAGCTAGCAGGAATTTGATTTCTATTTCATGCTTAGCACTAAGAAGGCTATGTGATTACCTTTTCTTAAGGACCATTGTAACATTCTTTATGAAAGAAATAAAATTGCAAATGGTTTTCCTTATTAATGGTCTTTATCAGTTACATATTGATGTATCCTATTTTTAACTATCGAGCAAAATGTGAATGCCAAAACGACCTAGGGATAGTCCAAATGATAGATATCTATGGCACCTAAGATTAGGTCATATAGCAGAAGATAGGATTAACAAATTGGAGAAAAATGGGCTATTGAGTCCATTGACTTTCGAGTCATATCCAACTTTGTGAATCTTGTCTTCAAGGCAAAATGACTAAACTCTCCTTTTGTTGGACATGGGGAAAGGGCCACAGATCTTCCTTGCCCTAGTACATACTGATGTGTGCGGCCCATTTGATGTGCCGGCTAGAGGCAATTTTGTCTACTTCATTACCTTTACCGATGATCTATCTAGGTATGGGTATGTGTATCTTATGAGACACAAGTCTGAAGCTTTTGAAAAGTTCAAAGAATTCAGACATGAAGTAGAAAAACAAACTGAAAAATCCCATTAAGGTTCTTCGATCAGATCGAGGAGGTGAATACCTTAGTCCGAAAATTCCTAGACTATCTCAAAAAAAATGGCATAGTCTCTCAATGGACTCCACCAGGAACACCTCAACTCAATGGAGTTTCAGAATGGAGAAATCAAATCCTATTAGGATATGGTCCGATCCATGATGAGCTTCACAGACCTTCCTGATTTTCTTTGGGGACATTCATTATTAACTTCAATATACTTACTGAATAGGGTTTCCTTCTAAAACCATTTCCTACCACACCGTATGAGATATGGCATGGTAAGAAACCAAGTCTGAGTCATCTCAGAATTTGGGGTTGTCCGGCTCATGTCAAAAGACAACAAGCGGACAAGTTAGAGTTTAGGTCCTTTAGAGCTCGATTCATAGGATATCCTAAAGAGTCATTAGGATATTATTTCTACATTCCAGAAGATCCACAATGTGATTGTGAGTCGACATGCCATCTTTCTTGAAAAATAGTTTATTCAAGATAGCGGCATTGGAAAGCAGATCAAGCTTGATGAGAAAGTCTCACAAGAGCAACGAGCTAAGGACCAAATGGGAACCAAATCAGGTTGAGCCAATAAGAATCACTACCTCCTCCACCTCGTAGATCGGAAAGAGTTTTCCATCCCCCTGAGAAGGTACTTAGGTACTTATTTCAGAGGAAAGTAGAGAAAATATTCCTCGTAGGTAATGGTGCTTCATGGTGATGATCCCAAAACCTAGATGATATCAGATATCGACTCCGAGAAATGGTTAGAGGCAATGAAGTCAGAAATTGACTCGATGCACTCAAACCAAGTCTGGACCTTGGTAGATCCACCAGAAGGTATAGTACCTATTGGGTGTAAATGGATCTTCAAGAGAAAGATTGGTGCAGATGAAAATGTGGAGACATTCAAAGCTAGATTAGTGGCAAAAGGTTATAGTCAATGTGAAGGCATTGACTATCAGGATACCTTTTCACCAGTAGCTATGCTAAAATCCATCCGCACATTGCTTGCTATTGCAGCCTATTTCGATTATGAAATATGGCAAATGGACGTGAAAAATGGCATTCTTAAATGGATATCTTGAGGAAGATATCTATATGGAATACAGCCGCTAGGTTTCACATCCAGTGATACTGATCACAAAGGTATTGCAAGCTGCAAAGGTCCATATATGGACTTAAGCAAGCATCTCGGAGCTGGAATACTCATTTCAATGATGTGATCAAATTGTTTGGTTTCATCAAGAAATGAAGGAGGAACCATGTATCTTTCAAAAAGGTCAGTGGGAGCGCTGTTGTCTTCCTCGTATTGTACGTGGATGACATCCTCCTTATTGGGAATGATATTTCCCATGTTGACCATCAGTTAAAATGTGGTTATCCAAAGAATTCTCCATGAAAGACCTAGGAGAAGCATCCTTTATTCTAGGAATTAAGGTCTATAGAGATAGACCGAATAGGATGCTAGGACTTTCACAGAAGATGTACATAGAGGAAGTGCTAAAGAGGTTTAGCATGGAAAACTCTAAGAGGGGTTTGGTACCCTTCAGACATGGCATTCATCTTTCCAAGAAGATGTGCCCTAGCACACCTGAGGAAATAGAATGCATGAGCAAGATCCCTTATGCTTCTGCAATAGGGAGCCTCATGTATGCCATGTTATGTACACGACCTGATATAGCCCATGCTGTGAGTGTCACGAAGCAGATATCAGTCGAAATCCAGGTGAAGAACACTGGACTTCTGTGAAATGTATCCTTAAGTACTTGAGAAGAACTAAGGATATGTTGTTGGTCTTTGGTAATGGAGAACTCCAAGTCTAGGGATATACAGACTCGGATTTTATGTCCGATATAGATGATCGAAAGTCGACATCTGGGAGTCTGTTTGTGTGCAATGGTGGAGCTGTCAGCTTGGAAAAGTTCCAAGCAGAACTAGTGATAGCAGATTCCACCATGGAAGCAGAATATATCGCTGCATCAGAAGCTATGAAGGAGGCATTCTGGTACAAGAAGTTTGCCGCAGAGATTGGAGTGATGCCATCAGATGCCATTCCTCTATACTGCGACAACAATGGTGCCATAGCCCTTGCTAAGGAGCTGAGGTCTCACCAAAAATCCAAGCACATCGAGCGGCGATACCACCTCATCCGCGATTACCTCGAGAAGGATTACGTCGAGGTCAAGAGAGTCGACTCCACAGATAATGTGGCAGACCCACTTACAAAGCCATTGGGCCAGCAGAAGATCGAAGCCCACCTTGAGAAGATGGGACTTAGATTTGTAGCCAATTGGCTTTAGGTCAAGTGGGAGTTTGTTAGATATGTGTGCCCTAGAAGCCAGAATTGGCTGACACTTGTAATACACTTCTAGGGGCAAAATTATAATTTTGACTATAAATAATAAAATGGATTATTTTCTATCACATATGTGTATTTAGTGTCTGTGATACATCCCTTTGAGTTAATGGTAATGATAATTCTTATTTTCAAGAGTTGAAAATTTAAGACATGAATTTTCATTATTAACTCATAAAATGCTCCGACCATAGGATCATCATGAGGATGGTGATTGATCCGAAGGTTGGTGTACAATCGCTTCTTTATAGTAGATGAGTCTTGAGTCTATAGGTGTAGAGACACCGGAGCGAGAGTACAGGTACTCGTTAGAGAATGAGGGCACTGAGCGTGACCACCTCGAGCAGTCATAAGAAAGTCTACCTTCTCGTCGATGACTGACTCGAAGCTGCAGTGGTGTCTGGTTCTTTGACCTGAGGTGCATCGGTAGTTCACCTTGAGGGTGTTATAGTTTGACTACACCATGACTCGGTCTCCTAGCCATTCAGAACCCTGAGGTGTATGTTGGCTATAGCATGTTCATTGTAGGAATTGGATTGCGCACCAAGATGGAAATCTATCTACCTCGGTAGATGAGGAGCAGCCCTATGATGATCATGAGAATCAAGTCCATAAGCCCATGGCCATGGCAGAGTGAAATAATAGAAAGAGTTTCTATTAAGGTTTTCACATTGGACTTGAATCGAATGATTAAATCATATGATAGAAATTAGGGTTTGACGAGTTCACCTTAATCCCTAATCTGATCGGGGCTCAAGATAGAAGAACTTAATCACACATAGGTAGCTGCACCGAAGAGGTTCGCATTTTTAGTTCTGATGGGTTGCCACCATATACTGCTAGGTGTCACTGGTGGATTTTGGAGCAATTAGAATGATTTAGATGATCGATCATTCTAGTTGTCTGAATCAAAAAAGTTCTGATCCATCGAAAGGTATTTTCGATGATGTCGATGATAGAGATCATGACATATCTCCATTATCCATATGAAACTGAACCTAACTGGGTCACACAAACAAGGGTTTGAATCTGGATATCATCAATTAGACTAACCCAGTTCAATTGATTTGAATAAGATTCAATTAGGTTCAAGAAAATCGTGCTAGCACATGATTGAGCCTAATGTCTTCTTCAATTATCATTTTAAGTTGTCTCGAATGAGCCAAATGTGTTTGTGCTCACTCAGGTGCCTTTACTTGGTCTGACTGAAACTTATCCAAGTTAGAAAAGGGTTGTCTTAATTTATGAGATAAATTTGAGACAACACCTGCCATTTTCCATCACCTGCTAATTCTTATTTTTTGACTTTGGTCAAATGTTGACCTTTGACACTTAGACATCTGCCCATATGTGATGCACCCATAGGAGATTGATTTTTGATCGGTCAACCTACTTAAAAGGTAGGTGGACCAGGGGCGCACGCTTGAGATTGATTTTTGATCGATCAACCTACTTAAAAGGTAGGTGGACCAGGGGCGCATGCCTAGGGAGGCATGCACCCATGGATAGAGGTGCTTGGAGTCCCATACCGATGGGACTCCAGTTACTACAGGATTTCTACCTAGGTGGCGCCAAAGATTAAACTTTGTCCAGTCTTAGGTGCCATCTAAGGATAATTTAGAGGGGCTCTTATCTGATTAGATTAGGTGATGTCATCCTATCAATCAGATTTAGATTTGATTGCACGAAGCGAGGAGATTGGCCGGGATGATGTGGCACTACATGGCGCAGTAGGGTCTATATAAACCCTGTCTGTGCCTAGTTTCAAAGAGTTTAGATCTTTGCCCATGCCACAAGGCTGCCCGTCTCCCTCCTCCATGCTATCTTTAGGTCTCCTCTCTCCTCTCCACGCCCAAGGGGATTTGGGCTCCAGTTTGATGCGATCTAGGCAAGAGAAAGATGACGAGAAAAAAGAAGGCAGCATTGTTGCAAGATACGATACCTGATCTTCAAAAAAAAATTTGAAGATACTCTAAATTAAATCCAGATTTGATATTTGGAGAAGTGATAAAAAAGGAGAAGATCTTCAGATCCAGCTCGAGTGGATACCGGTAGAGACTAGGCACTTGCGTGGCTAGATGCAGAACCTTAGGCAATCAGCAGGATCATCATAGGATAATCTGATTATCCAACAGTAAGGTACAAAATTAAATTTGATTTAATTTATTTTTATTTTATTCTATTAGATCTATCAAATTAGATCTAAAATATCTTAGATCTAATCTAGATTTAAAAGAAAAAATTTTTGAAATATCTCTCTTGATCCAATCAGATTTGAACGAACCTGACCCGGGAAACTATGTTTTTCCTTCACCCTATTGGTACAATCCAATTCCTACAATGAATATGCTATAGCCAACATATACCTCAGGATTTTGAATGGCTAGGAGATCGAGTCATGGTGTAGTCAAACTATAACACCCTTAAGATGAACTGTCAATGCACCCTAGCTCAAAGAATCAGACACACAATTGCAGCTTCAAGCCAATCATTGATGAGAAGGTAGACTTCCTAATGACTGCTCGAGGTGGTCACACTCAGTGCCCTCATTTTGTATCGAGTACCTATACTCTTGCTCTGATATCTCTGCACTATAGACTCAAGACTCATCTATTATGAAGAAGTGATTGTACACCAATCTTTCGGATCAATCACCATCCTCATGATGATCCTACGGTCAGGAGCATTTTATGAGTTTATAATGCAAATTCATGTCTTAAATTTTCAACTCTTGAAAATAAGAATTATCATTACCATTAACTCAAGGGATGTATCACAGACACTAAATACACATTATGGTAGAAAATAATCCATTTTATTATTTATAATCAAAATTATGATTTTGCCCTTAGAAGTGTATAGCAATTGTCATCCAATTTTGGCTTCTAGGGCACACATATCTAACAAACTCCCACTTGACCTAAAGCTAATTAGCTACAAATCTAAGTTCCATCTTCTCAAGATGGGTTTCGATCTTCTATTGGTCCAACGACTTTGTAAGTGGATCTGCCACATTGTCTGCGGAGTCGACTCTCTTGACCTCAACGTATCCTTTCTCGAGGTAATCATGGATGAGGTGATATCGCCACTCGATGTGTTTGGATTTTTGGTGAGACCTCGACTCCTTAGCAAGGGCTATGGCACCATTATTGTCATAGTACAGAGGAATGCATCTAATGGCATCACTCCGATCTCTATGGTGAACTTCTTATTCCAGAATGCCTTCTTCGCAGCTTCTGACGTAGCGATGTATTCTACTTCCATGATGGAATCTGCTATTACTATCTATTTAGAACTCTTCCAACTAATAGTACCACCATTACAAACAAATAGATTCCTAGATGTCGACTTTCGATCATCTATATCAAATATAAAATTTGAGTCTGTATACCGTTTAGACTTTGAGTTCTCCATTACCAAAATCCAAGAACATATCCTTAGTTCTTCTGAAGTATACATTTCAGAGAAGTTCAGTGTTCTTCTCCTAGATTTGACTGATATCTACTTGTGACACTCACAGCATGGGCTATATCAGGTCGTGTACATAATATGGCATAGATGAGGCTCCCTATTGCAGAAGCATAAGGGATCTTGCTCATGCATTCAATCTTCTTTGGTGTGTTGGGACATATTTTTTTGGAGAGATGAATGGCATGTCTGAAGGGTACCAAACCCCTCTTGGAGTTTTTCATGCTAAACCTCTTTAGCACTTCCTCTATGTACATCTTCTATGAAAGACCTAGCATCCTATTCGGTCTATCTCTATAGACTTTAATTTCTAGAATGAAGGATGCTTCTCCTAGGTCTTTCATGGAGAATTCTTTAGATAACCATATTTTAACTATGGTCAATATGGGACTATCATTCCCAATAAGGAGGATATCATCTATGTATAGCACGAGGAAGACAATAGTGCTCCCACTGATCTTTCTAAAAATACATGGTTCCTTCTCATTCTTAATGAAACCAAATAATTTGATCATATCATTAAAATGAGTATTCCAGCTCCGAGATGCTTGCTTAAGCCCATATATCAACCTTTGCAGCTTGCATACTTTGTGATCAGTATCACTGAATGTGAAACCTAGTGGCTATTCCATATAGATATCTTTCTCAAGATACCCATTTAAGAACACCATTTTTACGTCTATTTGCCATACTTTATAATCAAAATAGGCTACAACAGCAAGCAATGTGCGAATGGATTCAAGCATGGCTACTAGCAAAAAGGTATCCTGATAGT
This sequence comes from Cocos nucifera, assembly GCA_006176705.1. NCBI lineage: Eukaryota > Viridiplantae > Streptophyta > Magnoliopsida > Arecales > Arecaceae > Cocos > Cocos nucifera. The sequence continues at coordinate 169,710 of QRFJ01001647.1, forward strand.
CAATGCTTTCATGCTAACTATAATCTTTTGCCACTAATCTAGCTTTGAATGTCTTTACATTCTTATCTGCACCAATCTTTCTTTTGTAGATCCATTTACATCCAATAGGTACTATACCTTCTGCTGGATCTACCAAGGTCTAGACTTGGTTTGAGTGCATCGAGTCAATTTCTGACTTCATTGCCTTTAAACATTTCTCGGAGTCGATATCTGATATCGCCTTATTATAGATTTTGGGATCATCACCATGAACTCCATTACCTACAAGGAATATTTCTTCTACTTTTTCTAAAATAGTACCTAAGTACCTCTCAGGAGGATGAAAAAGTCTTTTCGATCTTTGAGGTGGAGGAGGTAGTGATTGTATTGGCTCAACCCGATTTGGTTCCAAAGGATCCTTAGCTCTTTGCTCTTGGGAGACTTTCTCCTCTAGCTTGATTTGCTTTCTAATGCTGCCATCTTGAATAAATTATTTTTCAAGAAAGATGGCATGTCGACTCACAATCATATTATGATCTTCTGGAATGTAGAAATAATATCCTAATGACTCTTTAGGATATTCTATGAATCGAGCTCTAAAGGACCTATAGTCTAACTTGTCTGCTTGTTATCTTTTGACATGAGCCGGACAATCCCAAATTGTGAGATGACTCAGACTTGATTTCTTATCATGCCATATCTCATACGGTATGGTAGGAACGGTTTTAGAAGGAGCCCTATTCAGTAAATATATAGCAGTTAACAAACTATATCCACAAAGAAAATCAGAAAGGTCTGTGAAGCTCATCATGGATCAGACCATATCTAATAGGATCCGATTCCTCCATTCTGAAATCCTGTTGAGTTGAAGTGTTTCAGATGGAGTCCATTGAGAGATTATGCCATTCTACTTTAGATAGTCCAAAAATTCTCGACTAAGATATTCACCTCCTCAATCTGATCGAAGAACCTTAATGTGTTTTTCTATTCGCTTTTCTACTTCATGTCTGAATTCTTTAAACATTTTAAAGGCTTCAGACTTGTATCTCATAAGATCCACATACCCATATCAAGACAAATCATCAGTGAAGGTTATGAAGTAGACAAAATTACCGCTAGCCGGCACATCAAATGAGCCACACACATCAGTATGTACTAGGAAAAGTAAATCAATGGCCCTTTCCCCATGTCCCATAAAAGGAAGTTTAGTCATTTTGCCATGAAGACATGATTCATAAATTGGATATGACTCGAAAGTCAATAGACTCATTAGCGTAATTTTCTTTAATTTATTAATCATATCTTCTACTATATGACCTAGTCTAAGGTGCCATAGATACCTATCGTTTGGACTATCCCTGGATCATTTTGATTTTATGGCATTCACATTTTGCTCGATATTAAAAATAAATACATCAATATGTAACTCACAAAGACCGTTAATAAGGAAACCACTTGTAATTTTATTTCTTTCATAAAGAATATTACAATGGTCCTTAAGAAAACTAATTACATAGCCTTCTTATGCTAAACATGAAATAAAAATCAAATTCCTGCTTGCTGCAGGCACATAATAACAATTCCTAAGTACTAAATCAAAACTAGATGGTAGTCGAATAGGATAGGTTCCTACGACCATAGCTGCAACCCTTGCTCCATTTTCAATGCATAGGATCATCTCACCATCCCTCAGCCTCCTGCTATCCTTAAGACCCTGCATGAAAGTGCACAAATGAGCATTAAAACTAGAGTCAAGCATCCAACTGGATGCAGAAGAAATTGCAAGGCTAGATTCAATAACGAGCATACCTCCAAAAGGACCTGTCTCTTTCTTATTCTTTAGGGTGGCCAGGTATGAAGGACAGTTCCACTTTCAATGGCTATCAATGTTGCAATGAAAATATTTTTCTTTATCAGCGGCATTCTTCTTCAACTCTACCTTCTTTTTCTTTTCTCCTTCCATCTTCTACTTTTTCATAGACTTCTTCTTCTTTCTAAAAAACTCTCTTGGAAGAAGTCTATTTCTAAAAGACTTTCTCTTAGAATCTTTCATTGAAAGCTCAGTAGTAACCAGCATGTTCATAAGCTTGGCCAGAGTATTTTGAAATTTATGCATATGGTAGTTCATGATGAATTGCCCATATGCATCAGTCAAGGATCACAAAATTATATCATTCTGCAGATCCAGATCCAACTTTACTTCGAGCTTCTCAAGTTCTTCCAAGTCCTTGATCATCATCAGACAATTATCTTGGATTGATTGTCCCATCATGCATTTTAGCCTTGAATAGTTATTTTATGACCTGATATTTGTCTGCGTGACTCTATTCATGAAACATCTCTTGCAGGTGAGCCAACATTTGGCGGGCAGTCTTGATATATTCATGTTGGCATTGAAGCTTATCAGACATCGAGTCCAACGTATAGTATCTGGTCTTGTTATCTTCATCCATCCACTTATTAAGAGATACTCTCTGTTCAGTGGATGGACGAGCTAGTAAGGTGGGGAGATCCTGATCTAATACATGAGTTAACTTCTTGGAACCCAAAATGATTTTGAAGTTCTAAAGCCAATCCTTGTAATTGAGTCTGATCAATCTATGGGTGTCTAGGATACGTGCTAGTAGGTTGGATGCAGATATTTTATTTTTCATGTAGAGATTCAAAGTTTCTAGTTAGATATTGTAATTAAGACTTGACCAATTTATTTAGAAGTTTAATTTTTAAATAAATTAGCTTTCACTATTTTCTTAAATCCCTGCACTTCCTCTATAGAGATGCAAAAATCTTCACAATTATAGATTTCTAATTGGTGGTGCAGTCCCACCAACTGACTCATCATCTCACCTAACAGTTATTCATGATGGGTTAGCCAATGATTGGATAACTCTTGCCTAATGATTCTCTAATCATGGTGCACCCAAACTTGGTCTCTAATTCATGAATCTCACCATGCCCGAAATATTGATCTACTCCTTAGTTAAGTCAGACTCATCATTTGCACAGATTGGATTCCTAATTGGGTCTCTCACCGTATCCAGAATATTGAGCCCAATTTATCCTCTAGCTCATAGCATTCAATGCCTAATAGACAGGTTGTGTCTTTCTAGTGCAACTGAACCACTGTGACCAGTCGAGAACAATCAACCTTAGGAGGGCCCGCATATCTACAATGGTGAAAAATCTTAGACTTAGTCTTTTCTTAGGAAGATTTGATTTGGATCTCTTTAAACTTGACTTACAATAGCCATAACAATTATGACTAACCTAGTGGCATGGGTTAGCTCAGATTGTTAACCACCTTAGATCAGGACTGGGTCGATAAATATGGTTAGGTAAGTGAGATCGGTGGAAGGGATATGCCAATAACTCGATAAGAACGCATTCGAGTTGAGTAGCTCCCAATTAAAAATCAATCGATCGTATCTGCCAGACTTACCTTAGACACCAAATTGTTGAGCTAAAACTAATTAGGTTAGCCTATAATCCAGACTCTAACCACTGAGCCTAATTAGGTCTTAGCTTGATCGATCACTCATGTGATTTGATCTTGACCCAGACTTAATCTTATTAGGTTGGTCAATTTAAGCACTCTTGATTCTATCTAACCAACTTTTGATTCAGTTTGATCAACCGCTAGACCTAATTGAGCTACCTATGCCCGAACCCAATTTTATGAATATATCTTCAATCTAAAAATTTTTAATTTTTATATTTAACATATTTCATAATCTTAATTCTTAATTAAGTTTAGGGTTCACAAACAAAACATGTAAATAAAATCCTAGGATTTCAGGATCTAGGGTTTTGCAGAAAATAAGTTTTAGGTTTCTAATTAAGGACGAACATGCAGCACCCCTATACATCATAAGAATATCCCATCGAATGGAATGAGAGGATATTTAAGTTTTACTTTATTCTTATGACCAGATGGCCAAGGGGAATGTCTTAATCAGAAATATGAAAACTACAAAACTAGTTAGATCTACATCATATATCTCATATATAAAAATTGATCTAACTATAAATATGTTTTGCATACATCTTCATGTATCATATCATGCATATTTTTTAATTTAAATTATCTCATAATCATCTAAAAAATTAAATTTAAATTGATCATATCAAATTAAAATCTAATCTGGATAATTATGTAGAACTATTCTACAACTAGTTTAAACATGCATTCATCATATCTCATATAAACAAAAATTAAATAACTTTATTTTATATTTTTTAGATCTTATTATAATATTTATAATATTAAAAAATAGTAAATAAATAGATCTAAAAGTTATAACTAATTAAATTAAATTATGATCACGCTAGACTATACATAGAATAATTCTATTCCACAACTAGTCTTGCATCTTATACAACTTAGAACTAAATTATTTAATTATTTTTAAATTTTGTTAATTTTAGATCTAATCATATCTTAGGTGACATCTAAAATCATCTAATTATTAGATTAAAATTAAAATAAAATTAGATCTAATGGAAAATGCAACCTGGCTCTGATACTAGTTGAATGGAAAAACTATTTTTCTAGGTCAGGTTCGTTCAGATCTGATTGGATCAAGAGAGATATTTCAAAAATTTTTCTCTTAAATCTAGATCAAATCTAAGACTTTCTAGATTTGATATTATTGATCTAATAAAATAAAATAAAATAAAATAAAAAATAAATTAAATCTAATTTAATTTATCTTATTGAGGGTAATCTGATTATCCTGTGATGATCCTGATATTTGTCTGAGGTTCTGGATCTAGCCACGCTAGTGATTGGCCTCTACCAGTATCCACTCAGGTAGAATCTAGAGATCTTATTCTTTTTTATCACCTCTTCAAAAATCAAATCTGGATATGATTTTGAAGATCTTCAAAAATTCTTTCGAAGATGTGAGTTGTCTCTTGCAGCAATACTGCCTTCTTCCTTTTCCTGTTGCCTTTCTCTTGCTTGGATCACACCAAACTTAAGTCCAAAAATTCTTAGGCATGAGTAGGAGAGAGAAGACCTAAAGATGGCATGGAAGAGGGAGAGGGGAAGCCTTGTGGCATGGGCAATGGGTCTAGCTTCTTAGACCTTGGCACAGACAGGATTTTTATAGGCCCTATTGTGCCATGCAGTGCCACATCATCCCGACCAATCATGATCTTTTTTGTAATTAGAACTAAATCTGATTGATGGGATGACGTCATCTGATCCAATCAGATGAGTGCCCCTCTGAATCATCCTTAGATGGCACCAAGACTGGTCAAAGACAAGTCTTTGGCGCCACCTAGGTAGAAACCTCGAAGCAATTGGAGTCCCATCTGTACGGGACTCCAGATGCTCTATCCATGGGTGCATGCCTCCCTAGGTATGCACCCCTTATCCATCTGCTTTTAAGTAAGTGGACTAGTCCAAAAATTCTCTCCTATGGGTGTATGACACATGGGTAGATGTCTAAGTGTCAAAGATCAACATTTCACCAAATGTCCAAAACAGGATTTAGCAGGTGATGGAAAATGACAGGTGTTGTCTCAAATTCAGCTCATAAATTAAGACAACCCTTTTCTAACCTGGACAAGCTCCAGTTAGACCAAGTAAAGATACCTGAGTGAGCCAAGATACATTTGGCTCAGTCGAGATAAATTTTAATGATAATTAAAGGAGAACATTAGGCTCAATCGTATGCTAGCATGATTTCTTTGAACCTAATTGAATCTAATTCAAATCAATTGAACTGGGTTAGTCCAATTGATAATATCTAGATCGAAACCTTTATTTGTGTGACCCAGTTAGGTTCAATTTCATATGGTAATGAGATATGTCGTGATCTCTATCATCGATATCATCGAAACACCTTTTGATGGATCAAAATTTTTCTGATTCAGACAACTAGTATGATTGATCATCTAAATCATTCTAATTGCTCTCAAAATCTACTAGTGACACCTAGCAACATATGGTGGCAACCCATCAGAACTGAAAACGAACCTCTCAATGTAGTTACCTGTGTGATTAAATTTTTCTATCTTGAGCCCCGATTGGATTAGGGTTAAGATAATCTCATCAAACCCTAACTATCATATGATTAATCATTCGATTCAAGTCCAATGTGAAAAATTTAATAGAAACTCTTTCTATTCTTTCACTCTACCATGGCCATGGGCTTATGGACTTGATTCTCATGATCATCATAGGGCTTCTCCTCATCTACCGAGGTAGATAGATTTCTTATTGGTGCAATCCAATTCCTACAATGAATATGCTATAGCCAACATACACCACAAGATTTTGATTGGCTAGGAGACCGAGTCATGGTGTAGTCAAACTATAACACCCTCAAGGTGAACTGCCGATGCATCATAAGTCAATGAACTAGACACACAACTGTAGCTTCGAGCCAATCATTGACGAGAATGTAGATTTCCTAATGATTGCTCGAGGTGGTCACACTCAATGCCCTCATTCTCTAACAAGTATCTATACTCTCACTCTGGTGTCTCTACACCGTAGACTCAAGACTCATCTACTATGAGAAATGATTGTATACCAACATTCTGAATCAATCACCATCCTCATGATAATCCTACGGTCAGGAGCATTTCATGAGTTAATAATGAAAATTCATGTCTTAAATTTTCAACTTTTGAAAATAAGAATTATCATTGCCATTAACTCAAGGGATGTATCACAGATACTAAATACATATTATGATAGAAAATAACCCATTTTATTATTTATAATCAAAATTATAATTTTGCCCTTAGAAGTGTATAACAAGTGTCAGTCAATTCTGGCTTCTAGGGCACACATATCTAACAAGTATGTACTATACCTAAGAGCTTAGTGCCTCTCTCTCCTTTTTTAGTAAAAGATGACTTGGTTATTTTATGAAGAAGATAGGACTCACAGGTTGGAAGTGATTCATAATCACTAACTTCGAGGATTTTCTCTTGAGTTAATCTATTTATCCTGTTCTTGTTTATATGACCTAGCCTATAGTGCCATAAATAGATATCTGACATACTATTTAATTTAGGATGCTTTCCAGTAGTTAATAGATTGTGATAATATATACACACCATTATTCAAATGTCCATAGAAAATAATAACACCATTCATAATGATATTACAAACTTATTTCTTTATTGATATTTCATAATTATTTTAGGCTAGAAGGCCTACAGAAATAACATTCAAATAGAAACTAGAACAGAAATGACAATCATTAGGAATAATGATATGGGACTCATACAAGTTTTAGAATTTCTAAAGCTAGAACTAAAACTGGTCTTCCATCTCCAAGATTCAGAAATCTTTCACCTTGATCGAATCTCCTACTGACCTGCAATGCTTACAACGAATCGCAAATATGGTAAGTGCTACCTGTATCCAATACCCAGTCAGTAATATCATAAATAAAGAAATTGTAAGGAGTTATCATATAAATAACTTGCCCAGCAATAGCTTATTTCTTTCTCTGCTTATTCGGGTCTACAGAGGCAATGCACTAAGGACAGTTTCTTTTTCAATGTTTCCATTTTTTACAAAAGAAGCATTCAACTTGACTCTTATCGGGCTTGATCTTTTTGATCTAGTCCTGCATAGATGTCCCAGTCTGAACTTGCACCTTCTTAGCTTTCTTCTTCTTATTCTTCTTTCCTTTCTTAAAGGATTGAGAACTACAAGATGAACCTCCGACTAAGTTCACCAACTCCTTATGGAGTTGGTGATCCTTCTCAAAGTTTTGAAGCAATCCTAATAACTCATGGTAGTCTACTTCAGGCTTTGTCATTCTGAAATGAGTAAGGAATGGGAGAAAGGACTTGGGCAACGAGTTCAATATTGCATCCTTCCTAAGCTATTTATGCAAGAAAAAATTGAGCTTGCTCAATCATTCTATCCACTCGATCTTGTATAATACATGATCAGTGATAGAGGCACCATCTCACATTCTGGCATTGAAGACGGCACAACTAGTCTTGTGCCTCTCCATGTCATCGAGTATGCCAAAGAAATCCTCCAACACTTGAAGCATGTTCTTTGGCTGAGCTGTTTCAAATCTATGACTGAACTCATCGCTCATGGCAGCCAGCATGATGCAGTGCACCATGGTCCGATCATCGAGCCACTTCTAGTAAGTGTCTCTAACTGTACCACGTGCATTGGCAGCTGGATCCTCAGGTGTAGGATCCGTCAGTACATATAGGATCCGTTCATGCTCTAGGACTATCTTCAACTTTCGGTACTAGTTATCAAAGTTGGATCCCACCAACTTATTATTGTTCAATAATGATCGGAGTGATAGAAAAGTGGCCATATCTGCACAAAGAAAAAATATAACCTAATTAGTAATTGATTCATGAAACCTAAATATTTGAACATTAATCAAAAGGTTCTCTCACTAATTTATTCAGATTGGTAGCCTCTACCTCCAATTTGAGGAATTACCCTAATTCCTTAGTGGATACTAGAATTCACATAGACTGCACACAAGCCCAACTTTGGTTGGCTAACCCATGTGCATCTAAGGATAGGTTCATAATCAATTATTTTTCTAAGTAATTTTTAATAATTAAATTTTGTCCCAGTCCATAATCAGTAGAATTTGGCCTCCACTGAAAAGGTCTGGTTAGGTCCAACCATTAACATGACCATACTTAGCCCATCTAATAAATAAATTATTAGGCCCAACTTTGGTTGGATAACCTAACCAGCATTTAGCAAGATGTAGCCAAGAAATCATATAATGAATGATAATTCCATCAGCCGTTAAGCATCAGGCTTTTGGGCCTCCAATGATTATCCAACTGATGGATCTAGTATCATCCACTTAATGGGAGGCTATGATTTAGTTATCACCATAACTAATTCATTTTAAGGACCTAATAAATTTAGAGGATTTAATTTTTAAAAAAGAGAGAAGGTCAGATAAACTAGCTTATTATGATTCTCCCACTGACTTCACCAAGTCCGCTTAAGAGAGACCATTAATAGGCTAGTCAAGGAGCACCTAAATTAGTCATACTGATTTACCTAGCTGACATAAGTCAGCTTAAATAGTCAAGTGATCCGATCAAAATATAATTACACCATGAGGCCAGGTAAGTTCGATCAGTGGGAAGGTCTGCCAAAGCTTACCTTAGACACCATCAAAAATGGTTAGGTAAGTGGGCTACCAATTAAAGACCATCGGTTTGGTTTACCTTAGACACCAACTATTTTAACTAGTTTCAATCAGATCAACCTAACAGTTTGTGCTAGACCTCGTAGCCAAGAATCAAATCCATCTTGGATCTTGTTAAAGACATGGACTTGATCAACTGCAACTATTATAATTGATCTAGAGAATCCTTGACCTAATCTAAGACAATAATTGATTAGATTTAGTTAATTCTCTAATTAAGTCCTTTCTTTAATCTTACCCTAGGTCTAACCCAATTAATGGACCTAATCCCCACTAACCCATTTAATCGAATGTGTTATGATTCATGTCTTAGGATCTTCAATTTACAATCCTAGATCCTAATCAAATAACTTCATAATTCTTAATTAAGTTTTGGGCTGAGGGTTGGGGTTCGGCTTTTCAAAAATGATTTTCATATTTGTAAAATATTTTTACAACATGGTTCTATCAACCAAGTTGCATATTTGATTCATAATCAAAATGCAAGTAATATAAACATGAATCTACTTTAGATCTAATCTAAATAGGTTCATATAATTGAAATAGTTTCAATACCAATCAATCATAAATCAAGTTAGATCAAATCTAACATATTTACGATGATTAAAATTAGATTAAAATACTTTTAATCATATCATAAAATTTTTTAGATCTAATCTAAAATTTTATGATCAATATTTTAGATCAGCATGAACTAAGACAATCTTTTCACTGTAATATTGCCATCCACAACATCCCAGGCATCACCTAGCTCTAATACCAAATTATAGACCCATGATATTGCTCGAACGCCAATCATCCTTAACATCACAAGCACCGATATTATGTTGCGGAAGCTCCCGATCTTTAGCATGGACTTGAACGAACCTGTGACGTTCTCTATGGACAACAAACCATCAATCCTCCACCTGGATCTGTAATGGGGCACCTCCCTCCTTGGGCTTGAGGGAGACGCCCCCTTCTCTAGGGCTTCTTCAAGAGCCTAGGGCAACAATACTAGAGAGAAGAGAAGAAGAGAGAATTTAGCATAATGAAATCTAAATTCAACCTATGTATTTATACATAGCCATTAGGCCCGATCAAAAAACTTCCTCGCTAACTCAATACATGAAAGCACTCACCGAGCACATGTACACCCATGTCTCTCATGCTCTCTTCTTCTGGATCTAGATCCGACCCATACATTAATTAGCCCCCTTAAGACCTCTCAAACTAGGTCTTTAGACCCCTAGGATCAACCCAGACCCTAGCCCAAAATAGACCCTCATGTAACTCTGCTTGCACACTGAGCCGACTCAATCTCAGCACTGGACTGGCTAAGTTCCACTCGGTCGGCTCAATCTGAAACTGAGATGGCCTAGTTCTGTGCCGTGCCAACAGTCCTGAACATGCAGCTCTCTATTTTGCCTCTGCACTGAGACTTAGCCAACCTAATTTTGGACTGAGCCGGCTAACCTGCAGAAAATCTTCTTTCTATAGTCTTGATTCCTTGGCTTTGGTTTTTTGATTCACCTTGAATCCCATATCTCTGAAATACCAACTAAGCCCATGGAATCCCCGGAGTCAATACTCTGACTCCTCTTGTAGCCTTCCAAGGCTTAGGAGCACCACAAATCCTCACAATCTCCATCTTGATGCTCCCAAGCCTTAGAAAACCCCTCAATAATGCCCTCCTGTACGATCCCGCTATCCCAGCATACTTAACAGCACCTATGCAAACATCACCTCCGTCAATCCTCTTTAGCTGTTGTACACCCTTGAGGCCTTTGGGATGACTGCCTCCATCACTGAAGACCTTGGCTTGCACCTCTGCACCACCTTGGAATTGTAGGATCCCTTCTGCTTAGCAGTTACATCACTTTCTCTGAACTTTTTTGAAGAACCTACAACATTTTCGCACTAGCACATGCTATACCATCTAACACAATCTCCTCAAAGCTATGCCTATCTTCCTGCACACGTCACTCCATCTAGAACCGTGCATTATCGATGCTCTGAACTCATGCTAAATTTTCTCTCCACTTATGAAGCCACTACCGTGGAGCTCCACTCATATCCGAAGTCCATCTGATGCCGTAGAAGTTGACTCTATCATCGAGTCCCTCGAGGCCAATCACTCAATGCTGCACTACTGAGCCTACCGCTGCACCTCAAACACCGTTGTTGTCCCTTCGAACCCTTCGCACTCTATGGCTCTCTTTGAAGCTATCTTGGATACCTCTGTAATCCATGGGCACCTCCAAAATCCAAGAGCTCATCCAACTCTTCTAAATCCAGCGACTGAATCTTAGAGAATTCCATCCTAGTCCTTCTCTTCTGCCCCTATACCAACTATCGCTTCAGTTGTGCTTGGAGAACCATCCTCCATCTGAACCGTGACTCTTCCTGGTGCTCCTACAGAAAAAATCTGATCCATACTCCCAGCTGCTAAAGACCTTCTAACATTCCCTGAGACCTACACCCGGTCTTCTTGAGATACCACTAACACTCTCTACTGAGATACACTCCTCGGCTGCTGCACCACCAACCCTCTCTCAGCCCTTGTGCCTCCATGGTAGTGCTCCTACAGCACTCCAGTGCTTCTTGACTCATCTCTATGTCACTCTACAGTCATCCAGTCCTAACCTACTGGACCTCTATGGATCATCCATCTCCACTATTTCTAAGGCTTCGCAAATCCATGCTCCAGTCAAACAGCTGAATATATCTCTGACTACTTTCTTGCCTTCTAGATATCGAAGGACATATAGTCGCTTCTTCAACCCTCCTTCGACCATTACCCCTTCGAAAACCTCTCTTCAACAGCCCTACACTATCCATCTTCTTAGACAACCCTGATGCTCTCTACTAAGATACCTCCCTTGGTTGCTGCATCATTGAGCCTCTCTCAGTCCTGCATCTCCAGGGAAGTGCTACTGCAGCACTCCATGCTTGTCACATAACCGTCATACACTCTGACCTTTCCACCAAGATCGATCAATAAATTATGCACCAAATTCTTCCACCATGAGAAAATTCCTTCTTGTTAATGCTCTGAACCTCCACCTTCAACTCGTTGCTTTCGGTTGGCCAAACCACAGCAACAACAAGGTAGATTTAAGACATACCATGGAATCCTTGTATAGATTTTTGATTTCACCTTGTATGACTTCTCCTTCGCTTCCATGCATTATCAGGCTCTAAAATTTGGCTCTTTTCATGTACCATCAGGCTTTGAAACCTAGCTCTGATACCATATTGCCATTCATAACATCCCAGGCATCATCTAGCTCTGATACCAAATTATAGACCCATGATATCACTCGAACGCCGATCATCCTTAACATCACAAGCACTGATATCATGTTGCGAAAGCTCCTGATCTTTAGCATGGATCTGAAGGAACCTGTGATGTTCTCTATGGGCAGCAAACCATCGATCCTCCACTTGGATCTGTGATGGGGTGCCTCCCTCCTTGGGCTTGAGAGAGATGCCCCCTTCTCGAGGGCTTCTTCAAGAACCTAGGGCAGCTACACTAGAGAGAAGAGAAGAAGAGAGAATTGAGGGAGAAAAGGTCTATATTCCACAGCATAATGAAACCCTAATACAATCTATGTATTTATACATAGCCATTAGGCCCGACCAAAAAACTCTCCAGCTAACCCAATACATGAAAGCACTCACTGGGCCCATGTACACCCATGTCTTCCATGCTCTCATCCTCTGGATCTTAACTAGATCCACACATGAATTAGCCTCCTTAAGACCTCTCAAACCAGATCTTAAGACCCCTAGGATCAACCCAGATCCTAGCCCAAAATAGACCCTCGCATAATTTCGCTCGCGCACTGAGCCGGCTCAGTCTCAGCACTGAGCTGGCTAAGTTCCACTGGGTCAGCTCAGTCTGAAACTAAGCCAGCCCAATTCTGTGTCATGCTAGCAGTCCCGAATATGCAGCTCTCTATTTTTTCTGTGCATTGAGACTTAGCGAACTCAGTTTTGGATTGAGCCGGCTAACCTACAGAAAATCTTTTCTCGGCAGTCTTGATTCTCTGGCTTTGGTTTCTTGCTTCACCTTGAATCTCAAATCTTCAAAGTACCAACCAAGCCCCTGAAATCTTTGGAGCTAACACCCTGACTCCTCCAGTGGCCTCCCAAGGCTTGGGAGGACCATAAATTCTTACATGTAAGGGATAAACCTTACAGCAGGATAATCTTATAGCAGTCCGTGTAATCTAAAAACTTTATTTTTAGATCTAAAACTATTTTAAATCTACTAAATCATAAATAAAATTAGATCAAATCTAATAAATTTATGATTAGGAACAGATCATCAAGAACTAAGACAACCTTATAGCAGTTTATGAGATCTAAATTTTTAATTTTAGATTTAATAATTAGATTATAAATTAAATCTAATTCAATAAATAATCTAAACATGCTCAAAAAAATTATGTAATAAGAACCTTGTCTCTAATACCAATTGAAGGAACCAGATTTAGGATTTCACGGATAGATCTTGAAACTTTTCAGGATCATGTAGCGAAAGACTTAAATAAATCAAATATTTATTTAAATAAGCATAAAAATATCCTAGATCTATGATTTATTTTATGATCAAGGCATGATATTAAATCAAAAATTAAAAATATAAAGAAAAGATTAACATGTTGATCTCATCAATATGCTACAATACTGCATCTAATATAGCTATAGAATAACCAATTAGATCTGATACTTGAGCAAATTAGATATTCTAACTTGCTGATCAGGGCTTGAGGATGTATCTGAGCCACACACATCCAACCTCTAAGAGTGTCCACATGACCCATGAACTGATCGAATTTGATTAGGAAATCAGCACAGTATGCTAGTACTGTGTTGATCTCTCTTCGATGGTCAATCGATGCTTTCTTCTTCAAGATGATATCCAAAAATTAAAGAAATAAGAGATTTTGATCTAAACTCACAAAAATCTCAAAAAGGAGGAAAGAGAAAATCAAAACAGCCCTAAAAAAAGACCCTCTTCTTCTTCTCTTTTCTCTAACCTAGACACATAGTTTGGTGTCTATGGGATCCCCATGCCCAGAGGTTATCTCTTCCTGATTTTTGCACACCTCAAAGCTCTCTTAATGGTTTATATTTCATAAAATAGCCAAAAGTTTATCCTAAATAAAAATATATACAGAGTCCAAGTTTGGTCAAAAACTCAGACAAGGAAAGGACATAATATGGCAAGTTATTGGGGTGCCCAACTCTTGGGTGCTCCCACCTTATTTCTTGCCATGGACCAGCAATAGGGGTGCACAAAAACTTCTTCTTTTACCATGGAATTCATAGAAAATAAAGAAGGTATGGGTGGCATAATTAGAAGGAGGTGTTTTAGTTTATAAGGATTCTATCTCATAGAATCCTAGATCAAAGCTTACTTCTCTTTTTGACTTGGTCAACTACCAAATTATCATACGAGAAAGAGAGAGAGAGAAGAGGTGTGCCTGAAGATTAGGGGAAAGAGTATTTTCATAAAAAATTTCTAAAAAATAGGCATGGAGGGCATTGAGGGTTAAGGTGGCGCAAGGTGGAATCCTAGTCTCACTAGGATTCCATTTATGACTTGGTCAAACATGGTTTCTCAAACCAAATTAAATCAAAACTAAGTCAACTAAATAAATAAGGTTCTAACCCAATTAAAAACTTAATTAAATTATATTAAATTAGATTTAATTCTAATTTAATTTTTTAATCAAATTAGAAAATTGAATTGATCGAAGTCCTAGTTGAACTTGGACTAGTTCTTCCCTGCACTTAGCTTATCCAACAAGTCAATTGGACTTGATCCAATCAATCCCAAACTAAATTTAATTAAATAATATCTAAATAAACATAATCTCAGCCCTTTGGCTTAATCAAATTAAGCTAATTAGCAATCAAATTGCTAATCGATCCTCCTATAATGCTTGCACTAGGTTAAACATCAATCATATTGATTGTTTAACCATAGAACAATTCTTAATCGTTGATCAACCATCTGATCGAATCATGAGCTCTAAAGTATGTGACCTCATAGGTTTGAATCTAAGCTGATAGTACAGAAATATATTTCTATACTAATCGAAGTAACCATCTAGCAATGGTACCCAATGGCAGGATAGGTCGAATGTGTAGAACATCATCTTCAGAACCCATATGAATATAATTTCCATATAATTCATCCCCTTGACCAACATGCTCATAGGATACCTCAAAGTTTAACTGTCAACTCTAATTAGGTTGTCTACATTATATTTTAAAATACTAAATCCATCTGATGGATTATCCTAGCCAAGATTTTGCTATATTAAAATACAGTGATATATTATTCTCCAACTCTTAGAGTGGTCAATTTCATCTTGATCATACTCTGATTTTGCAATTACTTGACTATGCCCAGAAGCCTTCTATTACTGAATTAGAAATTTAGTTAGTCCAGTATCAAAGTACAGTGAGTTGCTTGCAAGCTACTGAGGTGATCTCAGGTCTAAGGGATACTTATACCTATATCCCATTAGAGACATTCTTGATAGCATAATGCTCAAAAGTTGGTCATGATCAATGACTATGTATCCATACATCTCATCTGTATGCCATACCAGTATCTCCGTACTCTTTGATTAAGAGGACAACCAACCTATATGGCATACAGTGACCTATGCTCGATAGACGTTGTCGACCTAATGAACAGTCTATCATTTGGTCATAAACAGATTTAAGAACTAATCAATAAATCCTCTCTTTATCGAAGCTAAATAGTCCTAAGGACTTCATCATAATAATGGAGTTCATTAGAAGATGATCACTTTTGTGATGAAAAATATTAAAAAAATATTTTTATTTATTATTGAATCAATTGTAGATACAATGTAGCTCAACCATCAACAGGCTGATGATTGGCTTTGGGACACATTTTCCAATAAATGAAAAATTCTTCAGTCCTCTACCTTTTAGCTGGCTCTATCGATCCGCTGGCCTTTTTTCATCGAAGTCTCCCAGAGATAGTATTGATGATGCCTAGTGGAGGTCGATCTTCTTGCTGCTCCTCCTTCCTTGGTGGCTCTGGCTGTGGTAGTGCTCTCAACCGCTCCTCCCTTGCCTCAAGCCGACATCATAAGAATTAGCCAAGCTAGCCTTGCTTGATAAGCTTCTTAATCTTATTTTGGAGCTGAATGCATTCTTCAGTATCGTAACCATGATCACAATGATAGATGTAATATTTGTTAGGATTGCACTTGCCAGGATGAGTGTGCATCCTTTTCAGTCTTGGTAGTTGCTCCTTGATCTCCATCAGCACTTGAGTCTTCGAGGCATTGAGGGGGCTGTAGTTGTGAAACCTCATGAGGGGAGAGTTTCACCATGCCCTTTGGTCAGGGCTTCTTTATTGACGAGCTCGGGGAGGAGTTTGCACTCATCTATGCTTAGGAGGAGTTCTAGAGCGCGATCGAGCTTCACTCAACTTTTCTTCAACTACAGGCTTGCTGGATTCGCCTACCTGCCGCTTTCTCATGGCCTCATCATCCTTCATTTCAAAGTTCTCCTCAGCTTGGGCATAACCTTTCGCCCACGCTAGCATGTCAGCAAAATCCCTGAGATACTTCTTTTCCAGGGAGAACAGGAGATCATTCTTCTAAAGACCACCCTTTAGTGCGGCCATAGCAATAGATTGATCCAGATTTTGGGCTGTTAGGGCAGCAGCATTGAAGTGGCTGCTATAAACTTGGATGGACTTTCCTTATTTCTGCTTGATGTTGATGAGGGAGTCTGAACCTCATCTTGAATATTGGCTGCTCACAAAATGAGTCACAAACTGATGGCTCATTTGATCGAAGAAGAAGATCCTACCTGGCTTAAGCATCGAGTACCAATTTTTTGCTGCTCCCTTTAGAGTAGATGGAAAATCTTGAAATAAGATGATATCTGGTGCACCATGGAGTAGCATCATGATCCGAAAGAACTTTAGATGGTTGACCAAATCAATGGTTCCATCGTAGCTCTCGAATTGAGGGAGTTTAAAGTTTGATGAGATAGACTCCTACATAATTCACTGGGAAAAAGGAGAGTCGGTATAGATATCATCATCGTCGATGGGGGAGCATGGCGGAATTCTTCGATCCATTGATTCATTTTCTAGAAACATTAATCTAGAAGATCCTCTCGATCATGGATCTCGAGGATCTTCAAGTACAATAGAGGCAGAGATCCTCCAGGGGTGGAGTCATGATCAAAACAATGGCACTCCACCTTTTGCTTCCCCTTTCCAAGGGTCACCAGATGATAAGCCCAAGTGGGTCATCCAAGCATCAGATTCTGGCACTCTGATGAGGTTCTCTTTGACCTAACCAATGCTGGGTGTTGCCACATGGCCTGCATCACTTCTATGAGGCCTCTAACCTATCGGATCAATAGGTTGAATTGCTCCACGTCTACCACAACTGTCAGTGGAGGAGCCTGGGGTGCTGTAGGTGGAGTCGGAGTGGGTTGATCTGGATGAGATCTAGCCGTAGAAGCAATAGATTGCTTGGTTGATGCTTTCTTATAGAGCTAATCGAAGAAGAAGAAGAGGTTGAAGTAGAGAGGAGATTCCACCGAGTGCTCCTTCAAGAATAAGGGATCCAAATGGAGGATCCTTCCTCTAGTGCCAATTTTGTTGATGCAGAATCTAGTTGATGCTAGAACTAGGCTAAAGCTAGAGGAGATGAGGTCACTGCCAGCAACCTACAAGATAAGTTCCGATCGGAGTTGGAGGGTATCTCTGACAGGATCCTCCGATGATCAAGTCAGCTCTTCTGACCAATATAAATGGAGCACTCAAGAAAATTTTAGTAGAGTTTAGAGCTTAGAGAAAAAACATATCTGGAGGATCCCATATATAAGCGGAACTCGTAATAGATTAATAGTAATAGCTATAACTGTCTGGTAGTCGGCAATTCAGGGCCACATGAAATTTGTTAGAAGGATGGTGTCCGATGTCGTGACGTGCCAATCTATTAAAAATTAATAGTTGGAGTTCGGATGAAATAGCTATTAATAGTGAAGAACTTTAGATCACAATAGTTCTAGAGAAGTTTAGACTTATCTAGGATCATCTTTATGCATATTGGTTTCATTAAGCTGGGGGCTAAATTTGGATAGATGATGAGGTCCTTCTAGGCGACCATAAGGAGTTCAGTTGGAAGGAGCATTTTTGACGACTGGAGGGAATTCGACTAGAGTGAGCTCTTTGGGCGACTGGAAGGATTTTGGTCGGAGGCTTCAAGGTGGTTTGCAAGTGATTGATTTAAAGATGAGATCCTTTTGTTAACTTTGTCTTGCATGCTCGAGATTCTAAACACCATGAAGTCAAGACCTGCCATCCTCAGTAAGGCATAGAAGTTTGTCTGGGAAGAAGCTCTGCCAATCTATGGTTTTTGTCATGAGATCCAATCTGCAATGATGAGGTTGGGCTTGAAGAGGATCTGGTTAGATAGGAGTTCGGCCAGCTTTAAGGTCAGTCAAGCCAGGTTACGTAGGGATTGAATGTTTAGCCAATGGTTTAGGCAATCTTTTCAAATTCAAGTTTGTCTAAAAGAAGATCGATAGGAACTGCCTACTTATAATGGAGGAATTCGACCACTTTTATGATTCACCACCAAGCTCGTCTAGATGAGGTCTGTAGTGTTTTATGAGCTCTATAGTTTACTCATGCAATCTAGAAGATCAGTCGGTGGATTGAAGATTGGGCATCATGCGATTTCCTTAAGACCGGATACCAGGCCAAACTTCAGTAGGAGCGGGTTTAACCCCAACACATAAGATGAATTTGGTTTTCTAAAATACAATGTAGATGACCTAATCAGAGTTGACAGTTAAACTCTAAGGTATCCTATGAGTATTTAGGTTAAGGGGATGAATTATATGAAAACTATATCCACATGGGTTCTAAAGATGTTGTTCTACACATTTGACTTATCCAGCCGTCGGATATCATTGCTGAATGGTCTCTCCAATTGGTATGAAAATTTATTTCTATGCTATCGGCTTAGGTTCGAACCTATGGAGTCACACACATAAGAGTTGTCGATCTGATTGGATGGTTGATCAACGATTAAGAATCATTATTAGGTCGAACAATCAATATGATTAATGTTTAACCTAATGCAAGTATTGCAGGATGATCGATTAGCAATTGAATTGCTAATTAGCTTAATTTAATTAAGTCAAAGGGATGAGATTAAGTCTAATTAAATATAATTTAATTAGATTTATTTTGGACTTAATTGGATCAAGTCCAATTAATTTATTGGATGAGCCAATTGCAAGGAGGAACGGGTCCTAGTTCAATTAGGACTTATATCAACCCAATTTCTAATTTGATTAAAAAATTAAATTAAAATTAAATTAAATTTAATCTATTTAATTAGTTTTTTAATTAGACTAAGATCTATTTTAATTGGGTTTAATTAATTATGATTTAATTTGGTTCAAAAATCATGTTTGACCAAGTCAAATTAGAAATCCTAGTGAGACTAGGACTTCTCTCCTTGCGCCACTTGGATTCTCACACCACCCCACACCGATTCCTTGTTATTTGCATGAACTCTCCATGTCCAAGGAGAGTCCATGCATGCCCCAAGTCCCTCTCTTCTTTCTTACATGAAAAATTTAAGGTGGACCAAGTCAAAGGAGTTTGAGTTGACTTAAATTCTATGAGATGGGATTTTAAGCAACTAAAACTCCCTCTTTATGCAGCCCACACCCATGATTTTTTTATGATTTTTTCATGAATTTTGAGAGAAGTTTTGTGTGACAAAACCTGATGGTCCATGGTAGAAAAAGAGGGGGCGCCCAAGAGTGGGGCACCCTAAGTCTAGCCCAATTTGGAGATCACTTGACTGGGTATTTGAGCTAGACAAGGATTCCTCCATATCTCTCAATATAAAAGATATTTTGACCTAATTTATTTTATGATACCAGACATTATAGAGAGCACCTTGGGCATGGATAGGCTAGGCACAAAGAAGATTAGGTGTGGGATTTGTAGAGGCACCAATTAAGGTATCTTGGTAAGAGAAATAAAAAAGAAAAAGAGGGTCTTCTTCTAGGGTTTTCTCCAAATCTTATCCTCCATCTTTTTATAATTTTGAGAGGAGTCTCAGATCCAAAATTGCCTTCCTCATCTTCTAAAAATTGAATGGTCCAAAGTCTGAAAGAAGAATGATCCAGATCAACCATCAAAGAAGGAATAGCGTAGTTCTAGCAAACTATGCTGATTTCCGACATCGAACTTTTGATCTACGATCGAGGGCTCGTGTGGACAACTTATAGAGGCCAGACATGTGTACAGCTTAGAGCAATAACTTTAAGCCAAGATCAGTGAGTTAAGGAACTCAAATTTCAAAGGTATGGGTGATTTGATCTTCCTGTTATATATCTAGATTAGATCTAGAATAGTTTGCTGTTGATATGATCAACATGTAGTTTTCTAATTTTAATTTCTAATTTAATAACATGCTATAATCATGTAATAGGATCTTAGATCTAAGATTTTATATTATTTTATTCATGAATTAGTGTGATTGATTAATCTCTTCCACTATAATTTTGAAAAAGTTTCAAGAGTTAACCCTAGAACCCTAGATCAGTTTCCTTCAGTACATGCTTCAAATTTCTTAGACATGAGAATATTAGGCTCAGTCAGCATGGCCCAACTTGTTCAACAAATTTTCTTGGCCTCATTAGAAGTTTTCTACCCATCAGTTCATGTCAAAGTACAGATTTTGAACCAGACAAAAATTAGCTAAAAAGACATATTGACATAGTCAAATCTAGCCGAAAGCTAATGTGCAGAAAAATATATAATAATATATCAATACTTTTCTTTATCTAAATTAAAAATAAATATATTTCTTAGTATATTGCATCTCGAATCCTTGGCTCAAATTTCAACTCCACCCAATACCCATCTTCCTCCTCCTAGCACTCTCTTTATCTATCTATCTATCAATCCATTTGTTGGGGATAAAATTATTGAGATAAACTATCCTCCCTCGGATCGGTGTGGCTACTGGTGATTAGCTAAGCAACAAGGAACAATCTCCTAGGATCAATGTGGAAGCAAAATAATGGATTCAAGAGAAAAGAGAGAAAGAGAGTGAAGGGAAATCCTGATTTCCCGATCCAGGTTCGTCCAGATCTGATCAGATCAAGAGATATATTTCAAAAATTTTTCTCTTGATTCCAATCTGATCTTGACATGTTTCAGATCTGATTCTTATTATTTTAATAAATAAAATAAAATAAGATAAATTAAATCAAATTTAATTTACCTGATTTGGGTAATCCTATTACCCTGTAGATGATCCTGATTGCAGCGGAAGGTTCTGGATCTAGCCACGCAAGCGCCTGGCCTCTACCGGTATCCACTCGGGTTGGATCTGGAGATCCTCTTCTTCTCTATCACACCTCCAAAAATCAGATCTGGATCTGATCTGGAGGATCTTCAAAACTCTTTTGAAGATCTGCAGTCGTCCTTTTGCAGCAGTGCAGCCTTCTTCTTTTGATCGCCTTTCTTTTGATCTGGAATCGCACCAACCTAAGTCCAAAACCCTTTTGGACGTGGAGAGGAGAAGGAGGAGAAGTTTAGGCATGGAGGAAGAGGGGAGAGGCAGCCTTGGGGCATGGGAAATCTCTATTGAATTTCATTAGCATCTGAGTTGGGCGCAGGGTCTTATTTATAGACTAAGCGTGATCCAACTCCTCTTCCTCTCAACCAATCACAACCCTTTGTGAAATCAGATCTAAATCTGATTGGTTGGAATAGAGACCCCTGGATTCCTCCTTAGAGGGCGCCTAAGACCAGTCAAACTTGGATTCTTAGTAGAACAACTCTGAATTGGAATCCAAAAAGGGAGGTGGAGTCCTTGTCCAACAAGGACTCCTAGGCGCCTCCTACTTGGGCTCACGCCACCCTTGGCGTGCGCCCTTCTCCTTGCCAGGTTCTGGCAGGGGGACAGGCCCCCACCAGCTCTCCAATAGGTGCATGACATGTGGTCAAAAGTCAAAGTGTCAATGGTCAACAGTTTGACCAGTCAAAGGTAGACTTTTGACCAAAGTCAAAGAACAAGAAATGGCAGGTGACCAAAAATGGCAGGTAATGTCTTACAAAATAAGACAACCTTTTCTGACTTGGACAACCTCCAGTCAGACCATATGAAGGCCTCTGATTGAGCACAAACTCCTTTGGCTCAGATCAGGACAACTTATTTATGATAGTAAAAGAAGAACGTTAGGTTCAATCGAGTGCTAGCACGATTTTCCTTGAACCTAATTGAATCTCATTCAGATCAATTGAACTAGATCAGTTCAATTGATGATCACCAGATTCAAACCCTTGTTTGTGTGACCCAGTTAGGTTCAGTTCTGTATGGTAATGGGATATGTCATGATCTCTATCATCGACATCATCGAAACTCCTTTCGATGGATCAGAACTCTTCTGATTCGAACAGCTAGAATGATCGATCATCTAAATCATTCTAATTGCTCCCAAAATCCACCAGTGACACCTAGCAGTATATGGTGGCAACCCATCAGAGCTGAATGCGAACCTCTTGGTGCAGCTACCTGTGTGATTAAGTTCTTCTATCTTGAGCCCCGATCAGATTAGGGTTAAGGTAAACTCGTCAAACCCTAGTCTCTGTCATATGATGTAATCATTCGATTCGAGTCCAATGTGAAAATCTAAATAGAAACTCTTTCTATTATTTCACTCTGCCATGGCCATGGGCTTCTGGACTTGATTCTCATGATCATCATAGGGCTGCTCCTCTACCACCGAGGTAGATAGATTCCATCTTGATGCAATCCAGTTCCTACAATGAACATGCTATAGCCAACATACACCTCAGGGTTCCATATGGCTAGGAGACCGAGTAATGGTGTAGTCAAACTATAACACCCTCAAGGTGAACTACCGATGCATCTCAGGTCAAAGAACCAGACACACTACTGCAGCATCGAGTCAGTCATTGACGAGAAGGTAGACTTCCCTAATGACTACTCGAGGTGGTCACGCTCAGTGCCCTCGTTCTCTAACGAGTACCTGTACTCTCGCTCCGGTGTCTCCACACCGTAGACTCAAGACTCATCTACTAAAGAGAAGCGATTGTACACCAACCTTCCGGATCAATCACCATCCTCGTGATGATCCTATGGTCGGGAGCATTTTATGAGTTAATAATGATTATTCATGTCTTAAATTTTCAACTCTTGAAAATATGAATTATCATTACCATTAACTCAAAGGATGTATCACAGACACTAAATACACATATGTGATAGAAAATAATCCCATTTTATTGATTATAGTCAAAATTATAATTTTGCCCCTAGAAGTGTATTACAAGTGTCAGCCAATTCTGGCTTCTAGGGCACATATATCTAACAATCTCCCACTTGTCCTAAAGCCAATTGGCTACAAGTCTAAGTCCCATCTTCTCAAGGTGGGCTTCGATCTTCTGCTGGCCCAACGGCTTTGTAAGTGGGTCTGCCACATTATCTGCGGAGTTGACTCTCTTGACCTCGACGTAACCTTTCTCAAGGTAATCGCGGATGAGGTGGTATCGCCGCTCAATGTGCTTGGATTTCTGGTGAGACCTCGGCTCCTTAGCAAGGGCTATGGCGCCATTGTTGTCGCAGTATAGAGGAATGGCATCTGATGGCATTACTCCAATTTCTGCAGCAAACTTCTTGTACCAGAATGCTTCCTTTGCAGCCTCTGATGCAGCGATATATTCTGCTTCCATGGTGGAATCTGCTATCACAATTTGCTTGGAACTCTTCCAGCTGACAGCTCCACCATTGCACACAAACAGACTTCCAGATGTCGACTTTCGATCATCTATATCGGACATGAAATCCGAGTCTGTGTATCCCTGGACTTGGAGTTCTCCATTACCAAAGACCAACATCATATCCTTAGTTCTTCTCAAGTACTTAAGGATACATTTCACAGAAGTCCAGTGTTCTTCACCTGGATTTGACTGATATCTGCTTGTGACACTCACAGCATGGGCTATATCAGGTCGTGTACATAGCATGGCATACATGAGGCTCCCTATTGCAGAAGCATAAGGGATCTTGCTCATGCGTTCTATTTCCTCAGGTGTGCTGGGGCACATCTTCTTGGAAAGATGAATACCATGTCTGAAGGGTATTAATCCCCTCTTAGAGTTTTCCATACTAAACCTCTTTAGTACTTCCTCTATGTACATCTTCTGTGAAAGTCCTAGCATCCTATTCGGTCTATCCCTATAGACCTTAATTCCTAGAATAAAGGATGCTTCACCTAGGTCTTTCATGGAGAATTCCTTGGACAACCACATCTTGACTGATGTCAACATGGGAATATCATTCCCAATAAGGAGGATGTCATCCACGTACAATACGAGGAAGACAACAGCGCTCCCACTGACCCTTTTTGAAAACACATGGTTCCTCTTCATTTTTGATGAAACCAAACTTTTTGATCACATCATTGAAACGAGTGTTCCAGCTCCGAGATGCTTGCTTAAGTCCATATATGGACCTTTGCAGCTTGCAAACCTTGTGATCAGTATCACTGGATGTGAAACCTAGCGGCTGTTCCATATAGATATCTTCCTCAAGATATCCATTTAGGAATGCCGTTTTCACGTCCATTTGCCATATTTCATAATCGAAATAGGCTGCAACAGGCAAGCAATGTGCGGATGGATTTTAGCATAGCTACTGGGGAAAAGGTATCCTGATAGTCAATGCCTTCGCGTTGACTATAACCTTTTGCCACTAGTCTAGCCTTGAATGTCTCCACATTCCCATCTGCACCAATCTTTCTCTTGAAGATCCATTTACACCCAATAGGTACTATACCTTCTGGTGGATCTACCAAGGTCCAGACTTGGTTTGAGTGCATCGAGTCAATTTCTGACTGCATTGCCTCTAGCCATTTCTCGGAGTCGATATCTGATATCGCCTCGTTGTAGGTTTTGGGATCATCACCATGAGCACCATTACCTACGAGGAACATTTCCTCTACATCCTCTGAAATAATACCTAAGTATCTTTCAGGGGGATGGGAAACTCTTTCCGATCTACGAGGTGGAGGAGGTAGTGTTCTTATTGGCTCAACCTGATTTGGTTCCACTTGGTCCTTAGCTCGTTCTGCTTGTGAGACTTCTCATCAAGCTTGATCTGTTTTCCAATGCCGCTATCTTGAATAAACTATTTTTCAAGAAAGATGGCATGTCGACTCACAATCACATTGTGGTCTTCTGGAATGTAGAAATAGTATCCTAATGACTCTTTAGGATATCCTATGAATCGAGCTCTGAAAGGACCTAAACTCTAACTTGTCCGCTTGTTGTCTTTTGACATGAGCCGGACAACCCCAAATTCTGAGATGACTCAGACTTGGTTTCTTACCGTGCCATATCTCATACGGTGTGGTAGGAACGGTTTTAGAGGGAACCCTATTCAGTAGATAGAATTGAAGTTAACAATGAATGTCCCCAAAGAAAATCAGGGAGGTCTGTGAAGCTCATCATGGATCGAACCATATCCAATAGAGTCCGATTTCTCCATTCTGAAACCCCGTTGAGTTGAGGTGTTCCTGGTGGAGTCCATTGAGAGACTATGCCATTTTCCTTAAGATAGTCTAGGAATTCCCGGCTAAGGTATTCACCTCCTCGATCTGATCGAAGAACCTTAATGGGTTTTTCCAGTTTGTTTTTCTACTTCATGTCTGAATTCTTTGAACTTTTCAAAAGCTTCAGACTTGTGTCTCATAAGATACACATACCCATACCTAGACAGATCATCGGTAAAGGTAATGAAGTAGACAAAATTGCCTCTAGCCGGCACATCAAATGGGCCGCACACATCAGTATGTACTAGGGCAAGGAGATCTGTGGCCCTCTCCCCATGTCCAACAAAAGGGAGTTTAGTCATTTTGCCTTGAAGACAAGATTCACAAGTTGGATATGACTCAAAAGTCAATGGACTCAATAGCCCATTTTTCTCCAATTTGTTGATCCTATCTTCTGCTATATGACCTAATCTCAGGTGCCATAGATATCTGTCGTTTGGACTATCCCTAGGTCGTTTGGCATTCACGTTTTGCTCGATAGTTAGAAATAGGTACATCAATATGTAACTGCTGATAAAGACCATTAATAAGGAAACCATTTGCAATTTTATTTCTTTCATAAAGAATGTTACAATGGTCCTTAAAGAAGGTGAATCACATAACCTTCTTGTGCTAAGCATGAAACAGAAATCAAATTCCTGCTAGCTGCAGGCACATAATAACAGTCTTTTAAAAACTAAGTCTAAACCAGATGGTAATCGAAGAGGGTATGTTCCCACGGCTACTGCAGCAACTCTTGCTCCATTACCGATGCGTAGGATCATGTCTCCATCCCTCAGCCTCCTGCTATCCTCAAGACCCTGCATAGAAGTGCACAGATGAGCACTAGAACCAGAGTCAAGCACCCAACTGGATGCAGAAGAAACCGTAAGGTTAGACTCAATAACGAGCATACCTCCAGAAGGACCTTCCTTCTTGTTCTTCAGGGTGGCCAGGTAAGTAGGGCAGTTCCGCTTCCAATGGCCGTCGCTGTTGCAATGGAAACACTTTCCTTTGCCATCGGCCTTCTTCTTCGATTCTGCCTTCTTCTTCTTTGATCCTTCCACCTTTTGCTTTTTCACAGACTTCTTTTTCTTTCCATAAGACTTTCTTTTGGAAGAAGTCCGTTCCATAGCAAGAACTGAGCCTTTAGAACCTTTCATAGAAAGCTCAGCGGTAACCAGCATATTCATTAACTCGGCCAAGGAATTTTGAAGTTTATGCATGTGGTAATTCATGATGAATTGCCCATATGCATCAGTCAAGGATTGCAGAATAATATCGTTCTGCAGATCCAAGTCCAACTTCACACCGAGCTTCTCAAGCTCTTCCATGTCCTTGATCATTGTCAGACAGTGATCTTGGACTGACTGCCCATCACGCATCTTAGCCTTAAAAAGTCATTTTGTGACTTGATATTTGGCTGCGCGACTCTGTTCACCAAACATCTCCTGCAGGTGAGCCAACATTTGGCGAGCAGTCCCGATATCTTCATGTTGGCGCTGGAGCTCATCAGACATCGAGCCCAACATGTAGTATCTGGCCTTATTATCTTCGTCAATCCATTTTTCTAGAGACGCTCTCTGTTCAACAGATGGACGGGCTGGTAATGTGGGAGGGTCCTGGTCCAAAACATGTGTTAACTTCTCGGAACCCAAAATAATTTTGTAGTTCCTGAGCCAATCTTTATAATTGGGTCCAGTCAGTCTACAAAATAATTTTGTAGACCTCCTTGTATCAAGATATCCTACATAATTCACATCTATAAATCCTTCCAAAGGACTCGAACCTCCATCTTCAAATCCTCCTGGCTGTCCATCAAACACCAAACCTTAATCCCTTGTTCCATGCAGATATTGCAATATCCATTTTAATGCTTTCCAGTGTTCTTTCCTAGGGTTAGCTATATATATACTAATCATGCTCACTGCATGTGCTATATCTGGTCTACAGTACACCATAGTATACATCACACTGCCTATAGCATTTGCATAAGAAATTCATTCCATGTATTCTCTCTTCTCTTCTGACTTGGGGCTTTGTAACTTGGAGAGAGATATATGACTTGGTAATGGCGTCTCTACAAGTTTTGTCTTCTCCATCCTAAACCTCTCTAAAACTTTTTGGATATATCTTTCTTGCGATAAATGGAGCACTCCTTTGCACTTATCTCTGTAAATCTCCAGTCAAAGGATTTTCTTAGCTGGTCCTAGATCCTCCATCTCAAACTCAAATGATAAAGCTCTTTTCAGCCTTTTCAAAGCTTCCATGATTCTACTAGCTATAAGCATATCATCTACATATAGTGGTAGGTACAGAGCGTCCTCTTCATCTACATCCTTGACATAGACATAGCAATCATGTTCACATCTACTGAAACCTAGGCTCAAAATAAAACTATCAAATCTTTGATACCACTAACGAGGGAACTGTTTCAAGCCATACAAAGACCTTCTGGGTAAACACACCTTTTCTTCCTATCTAGTCTTCATGAAACCATCTGGCTGCTTCATGTTGATCTTTTCCTCTAATGTGCCATGAAGGAAAGCCATCTTTACATCCATCTATTCCAACTCCTTGTTGTACTGTGCCACCAGTGACAACAAAACCCAAATAGATGTATGAAGCACCATAGGAGAAAAAATTTATGTATTGTCAATCTCTTTCCTTTGTAAGTATCCCTTTGCTACCAATCTTGCTTTGAATCTGACTCCACCTTATGCTAAAGGTGTTTCTTTTTTTGTGAACACCAACTTTTAGCCAATAGGTTGAGCACCTTCTAGAAGATCCACCAGCTGCCATGTTTAATTTTTTTCAAGTGATTCCATCTCCTCCATCATGGCCTGCATCCATGAATCATGATCCTCACTCTCCATAGCCTATGCATAATTTTTTGGATCTCCATTAGTAGTGATGAGTGCATAGGAGATGACCTCATCAATGCCATATCTAACTGGTCTCCTGATAGTATGCTGGGGTTTGTGCGAAGCCACTTCCACTGGTACATCTCTGTCTGATGTCTGTGGTTGATCCTACACATCCATCTGAACTGCTGGCACTTCATGCCAGTCTTCCATCGGAGTATCTTTTGTCCTACCTAGCTCCACCTCAATAGGAACACTCCTATACATGGATTCAGATTGCATGTTATCTATCTCAGACTGGCCATTGCTATTCATCTTTGTCTCTTCAGTTTCATCTATCCTAGACCTCCTCAAGATGCTCTTCTCATCAAAGATAATGTCCTTGCTGATCACCGACTTCTATGCCTGAGAGTCCCATAGCAAGTACCCCTTGACTCCTTGTGGATATCCTATGAATGTCATCTTTTGAGATTTCGAGTCCAATCTCCTCTCGATTGCCTCTACATGTGCAAAGGCTGGGCAACCAAAGCTCTTCAGGCTACCAAGCTCCACCTTCTTTCCACTCTAGACCTCCTCTAGAATGCATCTGCTTAGCTTATGATGTAGGGATCTGTTCACAAGAAAATAAGAAAAAGTTAAGGCATCACCCTAAAAAGATTTTAGAAGTGATGACCGTAGCCTCAAAATCTATGCCTTCTCGATCAATGTCCGATTCATTCTCTCCACGACACCATTCTACTGAGGAGTCATCTTCACCATATAATGGCATTTGATGCCATTTTCCTCACAGTATCTCCTAAACTCCAAGCTAGTATACTTCCCTTCATTGTCTAACCTCAAACACTTCACCCGTCTCCTTGACTCCTTCTCTACTTTATCTCTCTAGGCTCTGAACTGGGCAAACACCTCTGATTTTTTTTTAATCAGATAAACCCACAACTTCCTTGAGAAATTATCAATGAAAGTGATAAAATATCTTACCCCACCTCTAGCTGATATAGGAGCCAGTCTCCACATATTCGAGTACACTAAATCCAGCACTCCTTCACTATGCTTGGTACTTCTTACAAACTTTATCCTATGCTGTTTGCCAAAGATACACGGTTCACATAAATCTATGCCCTCCTTCTTCAGGACTGAGATCATACCTCTTCTGCTAAGTTTAGTGAGCCCACGGTCACTCATATGACCCATCCGATAGTGCCACAGTCGATATAAAATCTGCTCCTCCTGTGCCACTGCTAGTACCTCTGCACTATCATTTTTCACTGAGCTTTCCATTCTGTAAAGATTATTGCTTAGTTTTCTATCTCTCGTCACCACCAAAGCTTCCTTAAAAATTTTCAGACATTCACTCCTAGCCTGACTACTAAAAGCATAACCATGCTCCTCCAAGTAGCCCAAATAAATCAAATTTTTTTTAACTCTAGTACATGCCTGACATTTGATAATATACGAATAATCTCATGGTACATCCTCATCCTAATAGAGCCAACTTTAGTTAATTTGTATGGGTGATCATCTCTAAGGCTGACACTTCCACCATCGGCCTTTTGGTAGGTAACAAATCACTCCCGATGAGAAGTATAATGGTGCGAGCTTGTTGAATCCAATATCCATATAGTATCACACTCTATGGATCCATCAGATATAACTAACAAGTCTTCTCCACTACTCATAGAAGCTGTATCATGTTCCTTACTGGCCTTTCCATTTTTTGATCTCAAAAGGAGACAATCTCTCCTTAGGTGTCCAGACTGATGACATTTATAGCATTTCAATATCTTTCTCTAATCCCAAGACTTCGGCCTGTCCTTGAATTCTTTTCTTGCCTTCTTCTTTGATCTTTCCTATCTTTCATTCACAGCCAAGATCTCAAACTCAGGGTCTTCCTTGCCGATCTTCTCCCTTTGCTCATTTGATCTGAACACATTAACAATTTCTTCATAGTTTAGCATCTTCTTTCCATAAACTAAAGTTGTTATGAGATCATCATACGAACCTGAGAGAGAACATAATAGCAGCAATGCCCAATCCTCCTCGTCAATCTTCACATCCAAACTCATCATCTCAGAATACCAAATTGAATCTTTGGATATGTGCAACAAAATCTCTGCCTTCAGGCATCCTCATACTATACAGTTGTTTCTTCGACCATAGCATGTTCGTCATATTCTTTTCCATGTATGTGTTCTCCAGTCTCATTCAAAGCCCTTTTACCGTAGTCTCTATGCAAACCTCGAGCAAAACCTAATCGGCCAAGCACATCCGAATTGTGCTGAAAGCAATTTCCTCCAACTCTTCCCAATTCTCAGCACTGATCTTTTCTGATCTTTCTCTTGTTAAGACCTTACAGATCCTCTACTGAACCAACAAGTCCTTTACCCTTTGCTGCCATAGGGTAAAGTTCCTCTTACCATCAAACTTCACAAAATTTACCTTGAATCCACTCAATCCCATGACTTCAAATAAGTCAAGAACAGATCTCTTACATCCTTCTTCGATCACACACTAGTAACACTATCCTTCAAAGAAGATCTAAATGCCCTAGATCCTCTTTTCAATTGTCTGTATAACCATCCCTCCGTGTAACCAAACTCCACCTTAATCAAGAGACAAACAATGAAGAAATAAAAAGATTTTGGATAAAACCTGATGCAATAGATCCTGAATGTAGTAACCCTAGGTGTCTTCTTTTCTTCCATGCAACACCGCTCTGATACCAAATGTTGGGATAAACTATCCTCTCTTAGACCGGTGTGGCCACTTGTGATTAGCCAAGCAATAAGGAACAATCTCCTAGGATTAATGTAGAAGCAAAATAATGGATTCAAGAGAAAAGAGAGAAAGAGAGCATAAGAGTTTTCCAGGAGAAAAGAGCTTTATTTAATGAATTCAGCATCATATACAATCTTGACCTATTTTTAGTATTTATACTTTATAAAAGGATCAAGCCTTAAGCTCATAGAAAAACTTTCCAAAATCCAAACATTCCATGTATACAAAACAAACCCACAAAAACTGAGCCGGCCTAGTTTTAGACTGGGTCAGCTAACCTACAACTAGGTCGTCTCAGTCTGAGACTAACCCATCCCAATTGTGTATCGTGCCAACAATCCAAACATACTACTTTTTGTCTGAATTTTTTTCTAAGACATATCTGACTCAGTCCTGGACTGAGTCAGCCCATTTTCCAACTTAGCCAACTCAGTCTTAGGATGAGTCGGTCTAGTTTCTGAACTTTGCTATCCGGACTGATTTCTCTTTTGATTTGCTCTCATCTTTCCATGACCTATCTTCTCTTGTTTCCAAGACTTGGGAGCACCACTTTTAAGCTCACAAAAAATAGCTCCCATCGAAGTCTAACTAAAAGTTTGACCTTCGTATAGCATCATCTGGGGTTGCACTGAGCAGATCCAAACATCACTCAAGTTGATCCCCTAGTCCAGGCTGGTTCTTAAAGATCGACCTTCTAAGATGATTAAGCTCAGAGCTTTGATCGAGGGTAGTTCATCTTGGAAACCATAATTGCTCCCATCAATGTCCGATTTTGTGTAGTGATCGAGTTTCTTTATTGTAGCTCCCCAATCTCATCTTGGTGACTATAGATCCTACCAAGATTACATTATGGACATTGGCTAGATGAGCTTGAATAGTGAAAGGAGTTCATCATTTGATAGATTCCAATCTCTAGCCTAGAATAGGCAACAACCATCTTGCAAATATTGGACTATAGCATGTTCGACCTTAATTAGAGGCTGATCTCAAGTGCTAGCCAAACTTCTTTACTTCACTCTATGGATAGTAGATCTTGCCAATTCTATATAAAAGACCTTAGCCAGATGAATTTGAATCAATGAAAGGATCTCGCCATCAATATGACTCCAATCTTCCATCTAGAATAAGCAATGGCTACTTCATAAGCATTGAACTTCAGTACTCCTTCATCTTAACTTCAGGACAATCTTGGTTATTGTCTAAACTTTTCTGAGAGGACTTAACTACAGTCTTAATTGAAGAGCCTGTTATTTCTTTCTGATCTTCAATCCTCCAGACCAGAGTATTCGCACCCTTTTTCGATCGATCTTGAAGACAGCCGAGCTTCTGAAAGCTATCAAGATAGCTCCATCATGGTTCAAGTGTAGAACCTAATTTATGATCCTGACATCTATAACTTAGAAGCCGATCTTCAAGCTCAATTAGCCCAACCTCAAGTTCCAAATCTCAGCATAAATACTATGCTACTAGGCTCAAAAATCTCCAAGCCTTCATCCAAACTTCAATAAATGAAATTCAACCACTAGCAAGTCATATTAAATAATAGTCCACTCTCCATAACAAACTTTGAGTGGCCAGAATGAGCTTTTGATATTCTATTATGATTGTCACCATCAATCTATTATAAGCTCCATCTATACAAGAGATCCTCTAGATATGTTTTTCTCTCAAAGCTT